>BLSH010093521.1:159920-170207 GCA_018402905.1 Glandirana rugosa
GATGCGGATACCCAATTTTTAGGGGTACTTCCGCTCCGGTTGCCTCAGCCGATCGGAAGTGGAAGGTCTCCTTCCCCCTCCCTCCCGAAGTCTTCTGGGACACAGGACAGGTCCTAGAAGACTTGGGGACCAATCACAAAGTGCAGCGCCGCTCGCGCATTTGCAGTGCGCACCCGGCTGTGAAGTCGATTCCTGTCACTGTACTGCCCACAGTAGGAATGACGGCGCTGCGGAGGGGAGGGGGAGAGATTGGAGGTTCGTGCCGGCCGCATCACTGGACCGGGAGGCAGGTAAGTGTCTGTTTATTAAAAGTCAGCAGCTACACTTTTTGTAGCTGCTGACTTTTAATAAACTTAAAAAACACAGTGGAACTCTGCTTTAACAACCGCCCCATAGCCAAATGATGGCTACAGGGAGGTTGCTTAACACTGGGAGGACGTACAGTGATGTCCTCCCATGATCCGGCACGCACCTGGGAACATCCGTGACTCGCAGCGGCCTTTTATCACGTGATTGCTCCATCAAATGACGGAGCAATCACATGTAAACAAGCCGGAAGTTGTGGCTTTTCTCTCCCCACCGATCAGTGCAGTGTGAGAGGAGAGGGGAGAGACCAATGCAGCAGCACTATGAGCAGAGGATCTGAAGTGCCCACAGAGCTGCTATGTGCCAGGCTGCACCCCATCCATCCTCATCCATGCTCACCCAGCCAGCCATCCATGCTCACCCATCCATGCTTCCCCACCCAGCCGTGCTCACCCATCCCCATCAGTGCTCATCCATCCCCATCCATGGCTCATTTGTGCCTCATTCGTGCTGATACATACCACATCAGTTCTCATCCGTGACACATCCATGCCACTATAGTGCCTCACAATAGTGTAATTGGTAGTCAAATTAAATTTGAAATGTATGCCCCTAGAACACCTGATGGTTCTCCCTGCATGTTGGGCCTCTGTATGTGGCCAGGCTGTGGAAAAGTCTCACATGTGGTATCGCCATACTCAAGACGAGTAGCAGAATATATTTTGGGATGTAATTTTTGCTATGTACATGTTATGTGTTAGAAATATTGTATAAATGGAAAACTTTGTTTTAAAAAAAAAAATAATGTGTTTTCATTTTCTTTCCACATTTTCCAAAGACTTGTGGAAAAAAAAAAAAGGGATTATAACTTACCGTAAAATCCTTTTCTCTGAGTTCACTGACAGACGCAGCCCTTCATTAGACAAGTGGGGTTATGCTCATATCACTAGGAGTAGACTAGGCAAAATAAAACAAAAGCATAGGTTTGCACACCTGAGACACGGAGGCCTGGTGTCTAAAAGCCCAGGAAGTACTAACTGCCCTGGTGGAATGAGCCGTGACTGGAAAAGGGGGAACCTTGCCCCGAACCTCATATGAATGAGTCACAATCTTCCTAATCCAACGAGAAATGGTAGCTGACAAGGCCGCCATGCCTTTGCGCGAACCTTCCGTCAGCACAAATAAAGAATCAGACTTTCGAAAGGAAGCTGTAGAAATCAAATACACCCGCAAGGCCCTCACCACAGCCAAAGAATGTAGTTCAAATTCTTTGGGATACGATGGGTGCGGGCACAATGAGGGAAGAACAATATCTTCATTCAAATGAAAAGAAGAAACCACCTTCGGAAGAAACGAAGGGGAAGGTCGTAAAACCGCCTTGTCCTTATGAAGGACCAAGTAAGGTGACTTGCAGGATAACGCTGTCAACTCAGACACCCGCCTAGCGGACGTAACAGCCACCAAGAAAGCCACTTTCTGCGACAGCAACTGCAAGGGAATGTCCCTAATCTTCTCATATGGTGGCTTCTGAAGCACAGAAAGCACCAGATTCAAATCCCACGGCGCCAGAGGCGACCGTATCCAAGGAGCCACATGACGTACACCCTGTACAAAAGTACGGATCAACGAATATGACGCCAAGGGTCGTTGAAAAAGAACCGTCAGAGCCGAAATCTGACCCTTAAGCGTACTTAACCCCAGGTTCTTGTCCAGTCCCTGGTGCAAAAAAAGTCAGCACCCTGGACACTGCATAAGAGCGGGGATTCCAACCACCCGCCTCACACCAGGCAATATAGGCCTTCCAGGCCCTATGATAATTACGTGAGGTACACTTGCGCGCTTCAATCATAGTAGGGATCAGGGAGTCAGACACCCCTATCCCTCAACACCTGGGACTCAATAGCCAAGCCATCAAAGCCAGCGAGGGTAAAGCAGGGTGCAAGATGGGTCCCTGAGACAGTAGGTCTTCGCGAAATGGAAGACGCCACGGGACATCTGCCACCATCTGTACCACATCGGCGTACCAAGGACGCCGAGGCCAATCCGGAGCTACCAGGATTGTCGGGATTCCCTCTGCTTCTATCCTGCACAGAACCCGCGGCAGAAGCTTCAGAGGAGGAAAGACGTACAGTAGCCGATACCGACCCCAGGGTGCTACCAGTGCGTCCATGGCGACCACCAACGGATCTCTTGATCTGCACACAAAGGTCCGTACCTTGTGATTGAATCTGGAGGCCATGAGGTCTACCTCTGGCGTGCCCCACTTGAGGCAAATCTGGCGGAACACTTCTGGATGTAGGGACCATTCCCCCTGATCCAGAGTCCGGCGGCTGAGAAAGTCCGCCTGCCAGTTTTCCACGCCTGGAATGTAGATTGCGGAGAGAGCTGGCACATGAAGTTCTGCCCACCGAAGTATCAGAGCCGCCTCCGCGGCTGCTGCCGAGCTTCTTGTTCCGCGCTGATGGCTCACATATGCCACAGCCATGGCATTGTCCGACTGAACCTGGACAGGGAGACCTCGCAGCCTTGTCGACCAACGGGATAGACAAAGTCTGATCGCTCTCAGCTCCAGTACATTTATCATTTATCAAGCTTCCTGAGCTGACCAATTGAGGGGGGAGGAAACATTTTCCTAATTTTAGGGCTGGAGCTCGAATCCACCAAACCAAGGATCCCCGGGACTGATGATCCAACCTGATCAGTCTGTCTAGGGATAAGGGAGATTTGTCCCATTGCGACAAAATCGCCTTCTGCAAGAGCCAAGTGTGACTCTGGGCGTAAGGTATCGTTTCGAAAGCCGACACCATGAGCCCCAACACTCGCATACAGAACCGTAAGGAGGACCACTGGTGTGATAACAGGGTTCGCACTGCTGCCTGAAGTGTCAGGAGCTTGTTTGGCGGTAAAAACACCCTTGCCTGCACCGTGTCCAGAATCAGACCCAGGTATTCTAGACGGCAGGATGGAGTCAACGACGACTTCTGCAGGTTGATCAGCCAACCAAAATCTTTTAACGTGGACACTGTGATTATCACGTTCTCCTCTAGAGCTGCAGCTGACTCTGCTCTCAGGAGTAAATCGTCGAGGTATGCTACCACCGCGATACCTCTCTGCCTCAACAGCACCAAGTATCGGGGCCACCACCTTGGTGAACACTCGGGGAGCCGAAGCCAGACTGAAGGGGAGAGCCACAAACTGGTAATGCAGATCCCCCACTGCGAAACGCAGGAAACGCTGGTGCCTGTGACAAACTGGAACGTGGAGATACGCGTCCTTGATATCCAGGGACGCCATGAATTCCCCTTGGTGCAGGGCGGCCACGACCGATCGGATGGACTCCATCCTGAATCTTTTTGTCTTTACAAAGCAGTTTAGTGCCTTTAGGTCCAGAACTGGCCTGACACCGCCCTTTTTGGGCACCACAAAGAGGTTTGAGCAAAACCTGTGAAATCTTTCCACCGTGGGTACCTGTACAATCCCCCGCTGTTCGGCAACGCCCCTGAGGAAGTCTTAAGTTCGAAGGGAAGAACCTTTCTGGGGGTAGAGAGATGAATTCTATCCTGTACCCGGAGGACACCACCTCCAGCACCCAGCGATCGGTGATGCGGGCAGTCCATCTGTCTGAGAACCCCAGTAACTGGCCCCCCATCCGAGAGTCGGGCGGGGGCAACCCATCATGCGGAGGTTGACTTACCCTTCGTTTTTTCAGACTTGCGTTGCCAGGGCCTTTTACTGGGCCCTGCGGAAGACTTACCGGACTCGAAGCCCTTACCCGCTGAGCCGGGCGCACAAAAAAAATTCTTCTGGCCTGAAGAAACAGGGCCCTGCCTACGGCAAAAATCCCGCAGTTTTGGCTCTGGAAGGAAAGTACTCTTCCCTCCCGTGAAATCCTTAATGATTTCATCCAATTGTGGGCCAAACAGATGCCCTCCCTGAAAGGGAAGATCCGTAAGAGCTTTCTTCGAAGCCTGGTCGCCTGACCAAGAGCGGAGCCACAGCACCCGCCTGATAATTGCAAAAACAGACATTTCTGACAGTATGGGAAGTAGGTCCAATGCAGTAATCGCATAGGTAGCGGAGACCCTCTTCCAAGTGTTGTGCCCGTTGCACCTCAGCCTGCGCACACTCACAAGTCAAACCGGAGTGTAATGTGGTAGCGCACTCGAAAAGAGATTGCGCCGCCATAGCAGCCGCCAGAGCTGGTTGCATGGCTGGCCCAGCCAACAAGAACAGTGCCTTAGACACTGCCTCCGTGCGGCGATCGGCCGCCTGTTTAAAAGACGGAGACCCCTCCAAGGGAATGGTCATTGCCTTATTCAGACGGGCCACCGGTGGGTCCACTGCTGGGGAAGCCCATCTCTTAGTAAAGCGATCCTCAAAGGGGTAGCGAACAGCAAAGCTTTTGGGTAAAGCAAAGGAATTTTGCAGCCGCAGCCATTGCTTTGAACACCGCCTGTTCAAAAACCAGATCATAAGGGTAGGCCCTGGGGGACCTAGGGGGCTTAAGCGACCCCAGATGCATCCCCACTAATAAGGCCCCACCAGCCGGCTAGACAGGAACAAACCAGTCATTGGGAACAAGTGGGGTCAGCCACTGGCAGCCCGCACGGAACGGGCCCTATGCGGCGTGTCCCCGCCAAGGCTAAGGGTAGCTCGCACAGATGTTGGCTGGACTGGGGAAAGTTTTTGGATTCTAGATATCCTCTATACCACCAGCCGGCTTCTTGATAGCAGTCTTCATCAGAAAAAACCTCAGAAGAACGCAGATCCCATAGGGAACCAGGTCTGACTCCTTGCACTAGGCAATAAAAACTGATATACTATTGTCTAGCAGGGGGTTACATGCCAAGGTGAGGACGGACCCCTGGGAGGGGCCAACCTATGCTTTTGTTTTATTTTGCCTAGTCTACTCCTAGTGATATGAGCATAACCCCACTTGTCTAATGAAGGGCTGCGTCGGTCAGTGAATGTAAGAGTAACAACATGTTCAAAAGACTCATTATGCCTCCTAGAATATACGTTGGTGTGTTTACGTTCCAAAATTGGGTAATTTTTTGGGCGTTTCCATTGTCCTGGTGCTCCAGGGCCTTCAAAAGTGCAAGAGGAAGTCAGGAAATTATATGTGTAATTTATGTCCGTAGAACGCCTGATGGTGCTCCCTGCATGTTGGGACTCTGTATGTGGCCAGGCTATGTAAAAGCCTCACACATGTGGTATCCCCATACTCAGGAGAAGTAGTAGAATGTATTTTGGGGTGTAATTTGTGGCATGCATATGCGGTGTGTGAGAAATAACCTGTTAATATGACAGAAAAATAAAATCTTCATTTTACAAAGAATTGTGGGAGAAAATTACAACTTCAAAAAACTCACCATGCCTCTTACAAAATACTTTTGATTGTCTACTTTCTAAAAAGGGGTCATTTGGGGGTATTTGTACTTTCCTGGCTTGTTAGGGTCTCAATGATAGGCCGTTAGCACATCAGGTGTGATCAATTTTCAGTGATTGGTGCCATAACTTGTAGACTCTATAACTTTCACAAAGACCAAATAATATACACTAATTGGGGGGGGGGGGTTAACAAAGATATGTAGCAGTATAAATTTTGGCCAAAATTTATGAAGAAAAAATGCTAATTTGCAAAATTTTATAACAGAAATGAAGATAAATGCATTTTTTTTTACAAAATGCTGGTCTTTTTTAATTTATAGCGCAAAAGAAAAAACCCAGCGGTGATCAAATACCTTCAAAAGAAAGCTCTTTTTGTGTGAAAAAGAAGAACAATTTCATATAGGTACAGTGTTGCATGACTGAGTTATTGTCAGTCAAAGTGTGAGAGCACTGAAAGCTGAAAATTGGTCTGGTTGTTAATGGGGTTTAAGTGCCCAGTAGTCAAGTGGTTAAGTAAAGCATACTAACATACTATACTCCAATACATTTCTTCTCATCCAGGGCTTAGTCATAGGAGTTTGTGCTAAAGCCTCGGAGACAAATTCTTGGGATTTTTCCAAAAATATTTTCGATGGGTTATTGAAAATGTGTGTAACATTCTTCTATTGCGTATCTACATTGACTTCAGACTCTAGTTAGAATTCGTGTTTCTCTTTTGTGCCACTAATGCAAATTGCCTTTCCTTTGCGTTTCATATTGGATTGGTTATCGTTAAATCCCCATTAAGGACGACACCTCCATAAGAAATGAATATGTTGCACAATGACAACTTCAAGTCATGTCTTACTCTTACCCACTGCCCCTCCACATTGCACAAGATTATTCCCTCAATACTCAGTGCTGGAGATATGTGGCAGAGGAGGACACCATGCTCCACATATGGTTGGCCATGCAGCCAAAGTCAACCCTTCTGGCAGGCAACCTTTGACCTCTACTCCTGTGTTGCAGGCAACTGCCTGGAGCCACTGGAGGTAGCCCTCCTATCAATCATTCCGGGACCCCTTCAAGTGGCAAGGGCTGGCCTGCTAGGGTTTTTCCTCTTTGCCAGTAGAATACTAATTTCTAGACACTGGAGGTCCATGTTCTTCGCTGGAGTAGAGGAATGGATTGCTATACTGAACCTCATTATGAGAGTGGAAGAACGGACAGCCAGATTACATGACTGTTACAGGAGCTTTACTGATGCGTTGAGCACTTGGATCCCATTCTTAGCCTTTGTCCATTCTCAAACCCTGTAGTGCAAACAATACAGGTACACATTGCCCCTTTTCCATCTCTCTTCCCCTTCTGTTGCTTGTACATTGCCCTCTGGTGTTGTTTGGGATGGGGGTACTCCGCCCCTGAAATTATTAATTTGAAATTTTAGTTAGTAAAAATAATGCAGGGGAATATGCAGTGGACAAGAGAACACTTCCCAGATATGCACATAGTTTTTCCACATCAGCCTTTATGGAGAAGTGACAGAGTCAGACATGCACAGAAGTGAACTGGGAATTATACAGGACTCTATGTGGGATTAATGGGTTGCATATTACACTGAGTTGGAACCTAGACTGGGCCCATGCTTATTTAGAGCAGACTGAATGCACCTGAGTGACACAGGGGGTGATACTTCCTAGACAGGATTACAAGGGATAGCTACTGTATGTAACTCAGGGGTGATGTGGGCCAAAAGGCAATTCATGGCAGAAACCTATTCAAGAGCTAGAATGTGAAAGCATTGTGATTGTGGAAGTATGAGAGCAACAACAAAGATGAATGCTTGCTGGTGTGACTGTATTAGGGACAATATCCTCTTGTTCTGAACCTGCCCCGGTTGGTGACATTCCTCTGACATACAGGTGGGTTTAGCCTACCTATATGTCCCAGTAAAGGACAGGGATGGGATGTTGTCTACCTATAGGCAGGTTAGTAAGGAAACTTTTTGTAACATCCGTTGGGGAAGGGCCGAGCGGCAAAAGTATACAGAAGTTGGAGAGCCATGCCTGTGAGGCAGAAGTACAGGCAAATGGAGGGAAGGAAAGTATCACAGGGCTTGCCACCTCCGAGGGTCAAGCTGCTAGATCCTCAACCAGTGGATGAAAAACAAAAGGAGATGGGTCAGGCGAATGGCAGGTGGTCAAAAGGAGATTGAAAATGTAGGGAGTCTTGGCATTCTCTGCAGCCTCTTTGATGATCATGTGTGAGTCTCCTAGACTACATGTCCTTTTAGCTGTATTGTAACCACTAAGGTTAATGTGATCAATAAGGTAAGAGTAAAAAATGAGCCTTCCAATGCACACTTATGTGTAAAGAACAAGATGTATGATTAGTAATGATCAAAAGAAGGGAATCAATGTGCAAGGACAATGTGATCATTACTGCCTCATTCATCATAAACCATATAGAATACACAATCATCAATATAATGATATGCAGTGCTATTAATAAGTAAAGGTGACTCTCTCTATGGTTATTCTTTACAATTTAAGCTAAGATGGCATTTGAACATGTTCAGACATATTCTATTAATCATAAACATGTTTGTGCTAATAAAATGCTTGGTCATGGTAAGTGGGACACCATACCATGTAATTCTAATGGAGTGATGTTTCCCAGGTAGACAGTAGGCATGTCATGTGTATTACGTGTGTAATGAAATACCCTATAAAAGGGTGGTCTGAGATCTATCTGATCAGAGCATAATTTGATGGCCATGTATGTGTGTGCTCTGCGTAATTATGTACACCAATAATTACATAATATATCATTTGGAACCGCTGATCTGAAGGTTGATTTCACAGGTTTCCTGTAAGATAGGGAACCAGAGATTAGAATCTCTATACAACCATCATGATGGTTTACACTGCACCTATAGTTACGGTCATAACACTTGGTTTATAAGGCATTTTGTGCCCTGTACTGTCTCTCACTGAGTTACTGTATGCCCTGGAAGGGCGGAGGGCCTATCAGCCACCTCTGTACATGCTCTGTGTATTGAAGACTTTAATAAACCTCTTTAAAAAAGTTAGAGCCAATCTTACCTCCACTTTGTAGATATTTGAAGGATGATCTCGCACCCCACAATTAGCAGTGACAGTCTTGCAGCAGCTGTCTGGAACCAAGCGCCTCTCAGCCTCCGGAGACTTAATCCAAACACTCTCCTTCCAGTCCTGGGAATTATTACTTCCACAGCACTTAAACTATATGAAAAGGAAGCCAATGTTGACATGAGACATACAAACAAGGGGTTTCCCTGTTTAGAACCCAATTACTGCAAACAATTATAAATCTTCTACATACCCAAGTCAGCAGTAAATGCACCATAAGGGAAGAAAAATGTCCTCACCTCTTGTTGTAGTCTGTCTACAGCATTCGTCACCTTTTCCTCTCCCGGCTGCTTGTACTTCTGAGTCATGGTTTCCTTTAGGCTTTGCTTTAATTCATCATTGATCTGCCGAGACAAACAGACTTGGCTCAGTCTCCTCTAAAGACCCTCAGCTTTTAACATCCTCTCAATAAAACAGCCAGAAATCCTCATCACCTTTAGACTTGCAGTTTGAGGGGGGGGTTGGTGGTAAAAAAACGCACAGTTTTGCTGAGTTTTCCACTTGGCAGGCGGTACCACGCCCGAATGCATCCCATTTACACAAATAGGATGCACCACAAAAGGGTCCCTATTCCCTATTAGAATTGGCTGCTTATAAAAAGGCATTGGGATCATAATCACCTCCTTACCACCTGTTAAACACCTGAATGGTGATCCAAACACAGATCACTCTTCAAAGGCACAGCCATTTAGACACAACTCTGGCTCTTGGCCTAGGAGTTCACTGGTAATGTCCAAAAACAGAGTCAAAATTATACAACTTTTTTTTTGGTCGAGATCATTGCTTACTCGTTTAACCAATAAGCTATTGGTACATCAATACAGACCTAACGATCGAATCTACATACTACAAAAGCCTCAAACAGATACAGGCTAAAAGGTAAGTTTAAATAATTTTTGGAAAAAGGAGCCATTATCTGCTACCTTTATTGCTAGAGTTTTAGAAAGACAAGCAATAATATTTGGGGGGTGCTTTTAGAAACAGGATGTGGGACGCAGCCAATCAGGAAGGAAGATTTGTTACCTGTGAGCAGAACGGAGAACACTGCGGCATGAAGGAAAGACAGGGACACAGCAAGAGTTAAGCACAAGTATATACACACATACATACACACAGCATGCAAGGTTGGGTGGGAAGAGAAAAAGGAACTCAGTAAAAGAATTGGGTAGGTGATGTTGTAACTACCACCTTACTCAGACACTCTGTACATGTGCACTCCTCATGAGTGCTGCTTGTACTGCATTTTGGATCGTGATCGCTGCAGCTCCTGAGTCTCAGGGACATGTGTCAGCTTTGTGGAAACGAGCTGGGGACTAGGAAAACCTCCTTTAAAAGTAGGGTCTGTGTGTATAAGCGAGGGGAGGGCTGTTTGTGTACAGGTGTGTGTGTGTGTGTGTGTGTGTGTGTGTGTGTGTGTGTGGGCTGAGTGTGTACAGGTGCG
>BLSH010093521.1:182639-197255 GCA_018402905.1 Glandirana rugosa
AAAAAAAAAAAAAACAAAAAAAACAAAAAAAAATTTACGAAAACTTCAATTTTAGATAGATTTCTATCAAAAAGATAAATCTTATGTCAGTAAATCAGATAAGTCGAACTTTATCTCGAACCAATACATCGTACTCCGACATATAAGACGTTATAAATTAAAAAACCATTTGAGTAAGTTACTTAGGTTCGAGACGTTCGACTCTATTGTACGTGACGTAACTACGTAAGTGTGTTAAAGCGTCATTGGTACTCTATTTTGTTTCAAGTCCTTATAAGGAAATAGGGTAACAAAACGTTTAGATACATGTGATGTTTGACATACACAGCGATATCAGAACCGATTCAATCATACAGTTTGTAGTGTACATAGATTTGCAAAACAATGGGATAAAGGAATATTCCTGAACTTTGTTTTATCTCATGGTTACTGCGAAATTGTGTGAATGCATCAATGCAGTGCATGTTATCTCAGCTTGCAGAGCTTGGATTCATTGAATGAGTTTACCAAAAAATTAAATATTGCAGAATATACAGCCTCATGCTACATAACCAAGCTCTATTTCAAGCTGAATAGACTAAATGACTGTATTCTAAATAGAAAAACTATCTTTAGATAGATTTTAACTTCAAAAGCATTTAAAAAAAAACAAAAAAAACAAAAAAAAAAAAAACGATTTAAATCAAATAAATCACTTTGTTTTTTTTAATCATTGATTTTTATCAACCCTGGCCTTGGTACAGACGCACAAAGTGACACACACACATTAAAATGGCAATTAAAGAGGTTGCAAGCCTCAAACAAAATAATAGTTATTAAAAAAAAAAAAACCCTGCAAGACAAAAAAGGCATAATGAGCTAGTATGCATCGCATACTAGCTCATTATGAAATACTTACCTTATAATGATGCTGTGGATTAGCGCCAACACCCTACTGACACAGCCGACATGTCTCCCGGAGTTATTGCTCGGTTCGCGAGCTCCGGCGATGTGATTGGCCAGAGCCGCAATGATGTTACTCCTGCGCATGCGCGCGGGAGCCACTAAGTCACAGCACGGGCCCTGAAGAAACAGCACCAGCGCGCCGTTTCGTCAATGCGCATGCGTCAATGATGTCTGCACAAGCATATACAGTGAATATCTCCTAAACTATGCAAGTTAAGGAGAAATTCACGGTACCTACAGGTAAGCCTCATTATAGGCTTACCTGTAGGTACAAGTGGTAGTACAGAGTTTACAGCCACTTTAAAAGGTTAAATTCCCACACCTGTGGCTTTTTAAATTGCAATAACAACTGTGTGTATAAATAGTCAATGAGTTTGTTAGCTCGCACTGAGCAGGTTAGATACTGAGCCATGGGGAGCAGAAAAGAACTGTCAAAAAGACCTGCGTAACCAGGTAACCGAACTTTATAAAGATAGAAAAGTATACAAAAAGATATCCAAAGTCTTGAAAAGGACAGTCGGTACTGTTCAATCACTTAAGAAGTGGAGAATTCAGGGATCTGGATACCAAAGCCAAGGTCAGGTAGACCAGGGAAGATTGTATCCTGCACAATTCCTCTGGCAGTTGTGCCTGTAAAGAAAACCCCAAAGGTAACCTCTGGAGAAATACAGGCTGCTCTGGAAAAAAAGACTGTGTGGTTGCTTTTAAAAAAGGAGCATAGTATGACGATCAGCAATCAGTGCATATGGTGATCATTAGCAGTGCTAAAAATAGCTTGTATATATGAATTATAATCCACCCCAATATATGAGGCAATAGAGTCCTGATCTGCCACTATATCCAATTCTTTAACACAATGAACAGACTGTTCACAAGTTACAAGCAGTGATTGCAATTAGTGGGTTTTCCAGCCATATCTCAGGAGCGGAGAACTCCAGAAGGAACGTCTCTGACCCGACCCCTCACAATCATCCAGCGCCAGCTCCCCTCGTCTGCATGCATTCAGAACATTGCCATGCAGCTAGTCCTGAATGCATACAGACAAGGGGAGCTAGCGCTGGAAAACCCACCAATTGCAATCACTGCTTGTAACCTGTGAACAGTCTGTAAGTGCATTATTAAAAGGGGGGGCTTCGGGTTGTGCAATAAAGATTGTAGTTTTAAATGGTATCACAGGATGTTCGGCAATTTCTTTTATCCTCTATGTGCCTAATGATCGGGAGTTCAACTCGCTGATCGGTATGGGATGTCTTTGATCTGAGACAAACAGCGTGAATGAGAGTGCAAGGCATATGGAGCTGGTGAATGGACATCTATAGGGGAGAGGATCTTGCCAAAGAACTTTCATGTGGTGCAGTGGAATATAGCATCCAAGAATCGCTGTTGCCAACAGTTCATTGTATTGAAGAATTGGATATAGTGGCAGATCAGGACTCTATTGCCTCATATATTGGGTTGGATTAGAATTCATATATACAAGTTCTTTTTAGTGCTGCTAATGATCACCATATGCACTGATTGATGTTTGTTATTTAATTTGGATATAGCAGCTGCATAGTAACAGATTTTGTTTAGATCTTTAGCGCGGGGTTAAGGATTAGCGTACTGAGGGCTAAAATATGATCCTTTCTGTGATACTATGACGATACTTGAACAAAAATGAGCTGCATGGTGGAGTTTCAGTAAGCAGCCTTTACTATATTGTAACCAAGCTTTTTGTGGCTTGGTGCAGTAAAGGCTACTTTCTGGCAACTTGACCATGCAGCTCATTTTTACCTTTGGGTTTCTCTTTGAGATTAGTGTACATTTCTAAGTTTGAAGTCAAATTTGAGAGAACCCCACTATATATATATACACACACACACACACACACACATAGATCATTTTAAAACATTTCATATCTTTCAGAATTTTTTTGCAGCAGGCCTCTGGGCAACTGCAAGCTAATCCGAACAATTTCAAAGTGAGCCTATCCCCAAAGGCTGGGGACACACGAAGTTTATTCTCGGTAGAATGCAGAAGCCCAGCTTTTATGCTATGTTTTCATCCTATAATGAGATCTGCCAGCACAGTAGTCAGGGTTTTTCCAACAGTAAATCCCCAACCCCCTTCTTAACATTGCATAGCAAAGCAAAATTTCAGTTTTGGATTTTTCAGAAAAGGTAAATATAAACAGCAATCCGTGAATGGGAACATGTACCAAATACTGTATAATGTAGGTTACATTCCACTTTGGCTGCAAAAGGGGAAACAAAACAAAATGTCAGCACTAGTATTAGCGTTTTTGTATTAAAAGCCACTCGCAACAAGGACTGTTTAAGCCCCATTTACACGGGGTGATGACGTGTGTCCTGTGCAGGGCCATCTTTTCCTGGCATGGGGATGCACAGGTGTTATATGCGTCCCATTGTTGTCTATCGAGATATACGGCTGCACAGACACAGCCGCTGTGTCTCGTGACATGCAGGTACCCAATCTCACCCTGTGTGCGTTCAGGAACCCACATCGGCATTTCATATTGGGACACAGTGGTTGTGTGAGTGGAGCAACATGTCCTAATAGACAACAATGGGGCAACGGAATAGGGGTGCACACAGTTAAATGGCAAGGGGCAGGATTCTTGCAGGGGGTGACGAGGCCCAATGTACAATCAGAACCTAGGACCCAATGAAGCTCTTTAGGGACCCACAACAAAAACTTACCAGGAATGATGTGGAATGAAATGGTTTATTTAGGGCTTGCTTACATTTGCTCATCAAGGGCGGCTGACATGCAACAGGAAGGCAATACTTTGCCTTTGACCGCCTATTTTACCCTTCAAAAGCCTGTACCACTCAACTGTGTGCATTGCATGTAGTTATGGGCCAGCCCCATCTATTTAATGAGTTGCAAGTGTAAACCAGGCCTTGGGTCTTGCAAAAACACAAAGACGGCAATGACTTCCCCAGCAGTTGCCAGTCAGAGGAAGAAGAAGTGTTAGGTTTTGCCTTTCATTTCTATTTTAAACTGAATGGATTGTTTTAGGTGATCATTTACATATACTTTAAATCATGATTATGTAATCCTATTTTATCGCAGAACAATGGCCCCTGTGCAATACACATGGATGCAGAGGCATCATCATCCCAGTGTGCAGGCAGTCTACATGACTGTATAACGTCAGGAAGCAGCTTTCATATCACATATATGGCAAGCACAGGACATAATGTAATATCTAATTAGGAGATTCTAGTTAAAGGTCTCATAAGGACTTGCCCAGAAAAAGAAGTTGAAGGTGAAGAGAAGGTACTTCAGACATATTGTTCCACAAGTCTCTTTCTTCTCGTTGTATTCTCCCATGGTGGCGATTCTGTAACACAAGATAAACACACTGTCATCTACATAAAAGTGACACTGTATGGAACACATAATGTACTACCTTTACCTAAAATTTAAAGTACACCTGTGATCCTCTAGAATCGCTACAAAAAAGAAGATATCTGGTTCCTCCAAATCCATCAGCTGGAATAGCTTTTATTCTACCAATACCCCTATATGCAGGCAAGCTCGTGACGCACATCTTCATGGACAAATGAGATATGGTGGTATAGTGGTTCTAAAAGCTCAAGGCTTTTTACCTTAATGCATTCTTTGCATTAAGGTAAAAAAACCTTCTGGGTGTAGCGCCCTCCCCAGCCCCCACCCCTTATACTTACCTGAGCCCCATCTCTATCTAGTAATGTGCAAGAGAGTAGCGGCTCTCCCAGGTCACTCTTCCCTCATTGGCTCACACAGCAGTGAGTGCCACTGGCACCTGCTGTGATCAATCACATCCACTGAGCAAATGAGGAGAGCAGAGGGTGGGGCTGAGCCACACACTGTGTGTGAATGGACACACAGAGTCAAGCTCAGGAACAAGCCTGCTCGAGTGCCCCCATAACAAGAGGCTTCTATTGGGGGCACTCGGCAGGGTGGAGGAGCCAGAACTGCCAGCGGTTAGAAGAGGATCGGGGCTGATGTGTGTACATCTGTTACACAAAGCAGGTAAGTATAACATGTGTATTTAAAAACAAATCCTTTAGAATCTCGTTGAGACCCCTTTCACACTTGTGCGAGTTGTCCTGCGATTTGGGACTGCAAAGTCGCACGACAAGTCGTTCCTCATTATTTCCAACGAGTACCATTCATATCTGTACGACTTCAAAGTAGTCCCCGCAATACTTTGGCCCAACTTTGATGCAACTTGAGGTCCATAGACTTCAATGTTAAACCCTCAAAGTTGCATACAAATCACACCTGAATAATATAGATGCGTTTTCTGTACTATTTCTGTACGACTTTGACACAATGAAAACATATTACAAAGTTGCAACAAAGTTGGGCCAAAGTCGTACTGATCCAAAATCGCGGTAAAACTGCTGCAAAATCACGTCGCACAAAGTGTGAAAGGGGCCAAAAGCAGACTCACCCCACCCCCTTTACTTTCAACACCAACTTTAAATGAATACAGGAAGGAAAGACAAATTCCATTACTCTTATGGCATTCTCTTCCTCGTTACCTGAGCTTGCCCACCACTGCCATCTAAAAAAATGAAAAATGTTCCAACTCCCCAGATCTTGCAAGGTTTTGATCACCAAAAATCATACATTTCTATATTGGTCTCCCCAAGATCTCACAGGTGACTTATGACAGCTCCCTGGAAGACACTGGTGATGTAACCTTCCCAGGAGGCAAAAGGAAAATCATATGCTTCATAAAGGAAAGCATTCTACAACAGAAGTTTTATGTTTAACCCTTTTGCTGCCAGAGCTGTGCTTGCATTTTTTTGCCCACGTCGATTTAAAAAAATATTTTAGCCCTCAAGATTGCATTAACACTCAAACCATTATATGGTTTTCTAAAAGCAAACACCCTAGAGAATAAAAAGGCGTAGCTCCAATTTTTAGGTTACACAATATTAGTGCAAAGGTCTAGGGATTTGTTATTTAAAAAGGTAGCATGTGGCGTTTCAGTGAATTTTAGGAGATTAAAAACAGTCACATGATGAACATACAGATGATCAAAGTGATATTACATAAATTATGTTAATAATGCAATACACAGATGAAGATGCAGACTAAAAACAATAAATCAACCACTGTGATTTGTTAAATTCATAGTGAGATCGAGGAGTAATCAGTAGTGGAAAATTGTGAAATTTAATGGCTGGAACATGGCACCTGGAGCGCCAACAATTGCAGACAATTAGTCAACATTGCCACTCCCGGAAAAGGTTGGATTACAAAGTAACTTTAATCTGGATACAGTCAAACTTGGCAGAAACATATTACTATATCCAATTAGAGGATTGCTGCATGTGCAAACACTCTTCCTGTAGAACAGTCCCTAGAACTTGGAAGGAATGATTTGTCATACTGAGTCACCAACACAATCAATCATTCTCCCTAAGTGACTCACCACTCATCCTCTCCTTTCTATTCTAAGAGGTCACCCAAACACCAAGCCAGACCATGTAGTAATGAGCCGTATTTATTGAGCAGGAGATTCCATAAGTGGGAACTTTGAATTAGATTATTCTGGTTCCTCAATCCCAAAACTACAGGGCTGAAAGTACATTGTCCCATTTAATTTCTCAAATGGTCAAAATTGGCTATTCTTCTCCTGTAGGTCCCGGGAGTGCAGCTCAGTCTGCCCCCCTGTGGCCCGTATTCAGCCAGTCCAGGCTCTAGAAAGATCCAGACTTTACAGCTGGGATCCACCCAGATACCTGGACCGACCGCTGGCTCACCCCCTCCACAGCCCAGCATTCCAGTGAGCGCTAAATGGGCAGAGCAGAGAGCTAGTGACTGTCAGTCACCAGTTCTCAGCTCAGTGAAGACCAAGAACTGAGTGATCAGCTGTCTTTGATCGCTCAGTTCTCACTCTTAGAAGCAGCAGGGGACAGATGCAGCATTAGATCGATGCTGCATCCACCTAGGGGAGTAGGATCCTTTTTTTTTTTTTCCTGAAACCCAAACATCTGTTTTTAAGCGGAACATGACCACAAACGCACGTACGTTGATAAATGCATAGCACTATGTTTGACTTCTATCTGCGTCCTCGCTGTCCAGCAACTAGCATTGGAAATTGCAGGCTATTTACCAGTGATACAATGCAACTTGTTCAGACCCCCTTGAGCGATCTACGTTTTCATTAGCATCAAGGCACAAAGGAAGCATTTTCAGGCTTTGCTTTTGGAAGATGTAGATGGCACGGGAGAGAGGAGTTTCTTAAGCAGCTAATAGATCATGGGTACTCAACCCGTGGCCCTCAAGCTGTTGCAGAACTACAAATCCCATGAGGCATTGCAAGGCTGACCATTATGAGCACGACTCCAAAAGGCTGAGGCATGATGGGACTTCTAGTTCCACAACAGCTGGAGAGCCACAAGTTGAGCACCCATGCCATAGGTTATGTAATTTCCTTTTATGCCCCCCCGTCGGGCCTGGCCTACAGTTTCCAGTACTAATTGCTGGATAAATAAACCACAGAGAGACATAAAAAATGGTGCTATGCATTTATCAAGGCTCAGGTTATATGGCTCTTTAATATTCACTGAGCAATTCTAAGGTGAACTTCTAGTTTAAAGTTTGGCGGAAGTCTCTCTCATAGTTTACCAATCTAAAGGATCGCTATACATCTCATCAATACAGACGCAAAGAGAAGGTTCCTAAATACTTCCTCTTTATCATCAACACTGCAAGCTTGTATCATTGTGTCTTCCCCTAGAATACTTTCTTTTCTCATTGACAGTGAGATCTGCTGGCCTAAAGAAAAACACATTTCTTTCACATACGGTTACTTGTAGAAATACCTAGCAGACTCTAAAAATGTGTTTGAGCTTCAGAAATCAAACATTAGACTTTTCTCTAAGGCCTCATACACATGGACGTTTCTTAAAAAATAAACAAAACGTCAGGCCTGACGTCAAGGAGGCAAAAAAAAAAAAAAAAAATTATCGTCGTTTTTTGGCGTTAGTGAGCGTCGGCGTCAATAGGCGTTTTTTTTAAAAAAATCATCCCTCTGCTATTTTTCAACCTAAAAACATCGGCGTCAAAAAACGCTGGTTAACGCCGGTACAATATTAGTTGGCGTTTTGTGGCGTCGGCGGCAAAAAATGCCAAAACATTACAGCCTCAGAACGCACTGGCCGCGGGTTCTAGTTTCAGCTCAGTAACGCCGATGCCATCTACAGCTCAAAAACGTCAGCGTTTTTATGGGGCCATTGACTAACATGAAGAGCTGCAGAAAACGCCGGCGTCAAAAAACGTCCGTGTGTATGAGGCCTTAAGGTTTCCCTGGATGGGATATAAAAACTGACTTTATATTTTGGCTCCACAGGGCCTATTTCACACAAGTCAAGCTATGTAAAGTAGACCAATTGTGCGGATCTTCTGTAAATGGCAGTTACCTGGCTGTGACAAGCTCCAATACTTCTAGAAGCAGCTCACTGCAAGTAAGAGAAATCTGAAATCCCCGTACACCATTTATACTTATTCCAGGCCGGTGGCTCCAAGTGCTGAAGCCAGGCAGCTGGCACTGCCACCAACGGCAGCAGTCATATTTGGTCTAGATTGCTTAGGCTATGGTCCTTTGCAGATTCCCCCAAGAGTCAACCCAACACCGCTGCTTTTCTCCCAGATTAAGGCCTGAGTCACACCTATGCAGATTCCAGTTTGCATATTCCAGGTGCATTTTTCATTTCTTAATACACATTTTTGATCCATTGAAGTCTATGGAAACAAAAACCAGAAAAAAAGTCACTGACCCTTTCCATAAAATGCACAGATGTGAATATTACCCATAGGAAACCATGTTCAATGGACTGTAGTGTGTTTCTGCACAACTGGAAACGCACTAAAAATGCATAGTTGTGAGCCAGGCCTTCGTGATGCCCAAACTTCCAGACAAATCAGATCAGAGACAATCAAATCTCCATAATCTTCCCTTTACAATTATAAAACAGAGTAATTATTTTTATTAGAAATCCAAACTCTGGACCTCCCCTGAGGTTCCAAAGGCTGCAAACTGAGTCTCTTTGGTTATAAAGAACTCTGTCATTTAAACACATGAGCACAAGGGAAGCGCTACAAAAAGGATATAAAAATGTAGGTACATGCTTAAATAAGCACACACGTTTTTGCGATTATGCTTTGATTTAATGAGACCAATTACATGTTGATTGTGCTGTAATCTCTATCCATTATGAGCCACACAATGATTACAGTATAACTATGTGCAATAACTTTTAGTGCTGTATCTTAAAGCTCATCTCTGGGCAAAAATTAAATTTCAACCTGTATTCGATTACTCCTTTTCAGACAAAATAATGTTTTCTTTGGTCCAACATTGTCTACCAAAAACGACATCTTTCCAGGGCTGCAGTATTTCCTAGTCAGGGGGCTGGACATCATGTCTGCTGCATGTAATAATTACAGCAAGCGACTGGTTCTGGGTGTCGGTGTCAGTGATCCATACATTAAAGTGGTAGTAAACCCATGCATTTAACAGGTTAAAAATGTGTGCCGGAAATGTAACACTCCCATTGGTTGTGCTCTAAACCAAACTGTCAAACCATCCAATGGCTGGTGTCATAGCTGATCACATGCGCAGCATCATGGCAGTTGTAGATTAAACAGAGGCAAAGATGGCAGCTTCCTTGGCTGAAAATGATAGGAGGGTTTACTACCACTTTAAGTAGGGTTATTAGGAATTGGACCGTTCTTCCCAGCTCCACCCACCGCTGTCCTCATGCGACTCTGCACAGTGGGCAGTGATGGAGATGCAAAGAAATTCCCTGTACTGCCCTTAGCTAGAACTACATTCCCTATGAATCATGGGGCTTGTAATTATGACAGCCAAGTCTATGGATGGGGGGGGGGGGGGGGGGGGCTATCCACCTCCTACAGGTGCAAAAAAAACAGAAAGGGGAAAGACCATAGTGCAGTGTCACCATCAAAATCTTTATTAAATGCGCAAAAATGTTCTACTCACAAAGTGCGAGCATCATGGACAGAATGGGGACAGAAGCTGCTGAACCACTTCCAAGTGTCACATCCACAAGGAGAGGAGGAGCGATGGATGAGCAGCATCTGGACCGCTGTCACATGATCCAACCCAACTTGGCAGTGGATGAACCACAGGCGTCTTAAGCCCCGATCGTTCGAGCCCCAGATGACATCACCACTGGAGCATGCGCAGTAGCAGGATGCATCTCTTCCTCAGCCAACCTGACTGGGCTACCTACCCTGAAGAACTACACCGCCAGCGGAAACCAAGCAGAGACCGAGACACTTGGCGCTTGTGGGAGGTCTAATAAATAAAAACCTACTGCAGGTGGCCAGATGTTACCGAAAAGACTGAGTAACATCAAAGCTACTAATATGTCAGTTTGCCCTGAAATACTGTAAGAGAATATTTCTTGGCATGGTTATTGTAGATTGACAAAAGAAGCTCTTACCAGGGAATAATGACAATCTGTAAAGCATTAAACCTTCTGTGTTTTTAGTTTAACAAAATGAAAATATTCCCCAGTAAACTATTTGATACAATTATTATCCCAGCACTTTGTATGCAAATGTCAATGCTGCTGGATTGTGCTCTCAGCGTTGCTTCCCTGAACTTCTGTTTTTTACAGGAAAGGGTTAACAGAGGACAGTGCAATCTCAAGCCAGTCTGTTAGCTTGGAGAAGGAAGGGGGAGGAACAGGGGAGTGCCCTGTCTTGCTATGCATTTCAACTTGATGACACAATGTAGGGAGACCGAACTCTAATCCCTCCACGGCTCCATAGGGCATGGCAAGAGAAAGGAGCCACCATGACACAGGAAACCTGGGGCAGCAGTCAGGGCACCAGCTTTAACTGGAACTGATCAACAAGGATTAAAGTGGTTGTCAAGTCATGACAACCACTTTAAACTACAGGTAAGCCTACAATAAGGCTGTACGGTTCAGGAGATATCCCTGTATCTGCATGTGCCGACGTCATCGGCACATGCGCACTGAAGAATCGGCACCCGGGTTAGCAAAGGGTGCAGTTTCTTCTGTATTCGTGCCGTAAATGATGGCTCCCTTGCGAATGTGCGGGAGTGACGTCAGCGCGGCTCCCCCAATCACATCGCTGGAGCCCGCACGGTGATTGGATAGAGCCGCAGACCCGGAAGGACGTCGCCGGTCACATCGGTGTGCCGAGACCGCTGCAACAGCTTCGTTCCAATGTAAGTGTTTCATAATGAGCTAGTATGCGCTGCATACTAGCTCATTATGCCTTTTCTTTACAGGTTTTTTTTTTGGGTGGGGGGCAGCTTTACAACCATTTTAAGGCCTGGTTCACACCCATATCTACCTGCCTAGAGTTTGCATGTTCTCCCTGTGCCTGCATGGGTTTCCTCCGGGTACTCCGGTTTCCTCCCACACTCCAAAGACATGCTGGTAGGTTAACTGGATCCTGCCTAAATTGGCCCTAGTAGGTGTATGAATGGGAGTTAGTGACCTGAGATTGTAAGCTCCTTGAGGGTAGGGACTGATGTAAATGTACAATGTATATGTAAAGCGCTGCGGAAATTGACGGAGCTATACAAGTACCTGAAATAAATATGTAGGTTGCAGTTTGCATATTCCAGGTGCATTTTGCGTTTATTAAAGTGGTTGTCAAGTCAATTAAAACAAAAAAAAAAAAAAAAAAAAAAAAAACACACTCCACACCTGCAAGAGAAAAAGGCATGAGCTATTGTGCATGGCATACTAGCTCATTATGAAAAGCTTACCTTAGATCGACGCTGTAGCAGTGGTCCCCGAGCACTGCTGTGACCGGCAACATGCTGTTTCCCTCTTCTTCCGGGATCCCACGCTCAGACCAATCACAGCGCGGGCTGCAGCGCTGCGATTGGCAGGAGCCGCACTGACGTCACTCCCGCGCATGCGCAAGGGAGCCATAATTTACGGCACACTTAGTGAAGAAACGGCCCAGTCGCTGCACCGTGACGGCAGCAAGATGGCTCGTTATCGCTTACTGCCATCACAGGACAGCGGCCGCGATAGCTAGCATTGTGAGCGCGTGACTTACATATGCGTTTGCTTCTGCGCGCGAGCTCAGCGGGACGGGGCACTTTAAAAAAATATATATTTTTTTTATTTTACTTTTTATTTTTACACTGTCCTTTGTAAAATGGGGTCACTTTTATTTCTATTACAAGGAATGTAAACATCCCTTGTAATAGAAAAGAGCATGGCAGGACCTCTTTAATGTGAGATCTGGGGTCAAAAAGACCTCAGATCTCACATTTAGGCCTCATACACATGGATGTTTTTTACCACCGCATTTGAGCATTTTTTGCAGCTCTCCGTGTTATTCAATGGCCCCAGAAAAATGCTGACGTGTTTCAGCTGTAAATAGCGTCGGCGTTAGTGAGCTGAAAGCAGAACCCACGGCCAGTGCATTCCGAGGCTGTAGCGTTATGGTGTTTTTTATGCGGAGCCGGCAAAACGCTCACAAACACGCATTAACGCCATAGCGACATTAACCAGCGTTTTTAGTTTAAAAAAAATAGCAGAGGAATGTTTTTTTAACAAAACACGACGTAGCCCTGAAGTTCATTATTGTGCATTAACACCGATGCAAAACGCCAACGAAATCACGTTTTTTATGCTGATTTTTCCCTGACGTCGGGCCCGATGTTAAAGCTTATTTATTTAATACACTCATGTGTATGGGGCCTTAGACTTAAACCTAATAATAAATTAAATAGCATTTGAAAAAACAGAAAAATCCCCTTTAAGAGCATTGGGCGGAAGTGATGTTTGACGTCGCTTCCGCCATCTAATGCTATGGAGCCGAGTTGGGGCCATCTTTCCCTTACTCCCCAATCAGTCTCTGATGACTCCGGTAAGCGCTGGAGACTACCGAAGGGCAGCACCTCTCCCGCTGCCGTTAAAAGTGATGTAGCTGCGAATCCGCTGCAGAGACCACTTATCTGAAAGCCTGCTGCCCGCCTTTTCAGAGGATACCAGGGTCATGGCTACCAATGCAAAACAAAGGTGTTTAAGAGGTTAATACACATTTTTGATCTATGGAAACCTAAAACAGAAAAAAGTCCCTGGCCCTTTCCATAAAATGCACAGATGTGAACCTGACCATAGGAAGCCATGCTAAATGGACTGTAGTGCATTTCTGCAAAACTGAGAACGCACTAAAAAAAAAAAATGCATAGGTGTGAACCAGGCCTAAAAGGTGAAGAAACTGCATACTCAGTAAGTGATGAAAACAGTTGTTTTAAGCGCTTTAAAAACGGAGGGTTTAAGGTCACTTTAATGTACGCACTACAGATTTATATTGCAATTGGTTGGGTTATAAAACAAAAGACCCACGAGGAAATCTACAAAATAGAATAAAATGCCAATCTAGGTGGCAGCACACCCCAAGCAGCATCAGAAGATAATCATATTTTCTACAAGGGCAACGCACAAACAAAAGCGATATTTGAGAGCAGGAAAGAGGGAGGATGGCGTGTGGGAGGCAGATAAAGAAGGAGAGAGAAGGTTCTCATGACACAAATTATTGCTTTTCATTTTCATACAGAACACACATTACACTGAACTCAAATGACAGTGGGCAGCCTGTTATTTACTGGTGAACATCTGACAGCTCCCAACAGGTTTTTGGTTTTTTTCTTTACACCAGAGCTTTCAAAATGTTCAAAAAGCTATGGCAGATTGTGTGTCAGAGAATGTAACACATGATCCATAGTGAACCAATATACACTATATTGTCAAAAGTATTGGGACACCTGCCTTTACACACAAACACACACTAACTTTACTGCCTCATGCACACTGGATGTTTTTTGACTGCTTTACAGCAGCTGTTTTCAGCTGCAGACGTTTTTTTTCTACAGTCAATAAACCCTCCATCATGTTATCCTATGTGTTCATGCACACATAGGCTGTTAACTGTTGGCCAGTGGGTTCTGAGAGACGTTTTTCAGCTGTAAAAACCTTCAAACGATCAAAAGAGGCTAAACTTCGATCCAACGTTTTTGGACGTTTTAGATCAATTGAGGGAAAATTTTTTTTAAGAAACAAATAAAAACGCTGGCCTTTTAAAAACACGGAAAAAAAAAAAAAAAAAACACATGCGAAAACGCCGGTAATATAACGCTGAAAAAAAATCACTGATAAAAAAAATAACAAAAGTCAGTAGCTTTAACGTCCTGTGTGCCTGAAGCCTAATGGTATCCCAGTCTTAGTCCAAAGGATTCAATATTGTGTTGGCCCACCCTTTGCAGCTATAACAGCTTCAACTCTTCTTCAGGCTGTCCACAAGGTTTAGGAGTGTCTATGGGAATGTTTGACCATTCTTCCAGAAGAGCATATGTGAGTTCAGGCACTGATGCTGGATGAGAAGGCCTGGCTTGCAGTCTCCACTCTAATTCATCCCAAAGATGTTCTATCAGGTTGAGGTCAGGACTCTGGGGTGTGGGAACTTGACTGGCCTGCACAAACTCGCTCTTCCAGGTCTTTATGGATCTTGTTTTGTGCACTGGTGTGCAGTCATGTTGGAACAGAAAAGGGCAATCCCCAAACTGTTCCCATTAAGTTGGGAGCAAGAAATTGTCCAAAAAGTCTTGGTATGCTGACGCCTTAAGAGTTCCCTTCA
>BLSH010093521.1:205650-219925 GCA_018402905.1 Glandirana rugosa
TAGGAACGGACACTCAAATACGTTAAATTAATTTCGGATTAAGGGTCAAAACCACTTGAAATTTATCAACGAAACCTGGTTCAACCAGGTTTGGTTGATAAATGTAGTGAACCTGAGGTTCGTATATTCGATCTTTTTTCGGTCTTTTTGCGACTAACTTGTTGTGAATATTACGTCAAGAACACGGTCGAAAATCGTCAGTCCACGCAAGTCACGAAAATAAAAGACGACCGTTTAACGAGGGTTTTTTACGATTCAAAAAAAAAAAAGAAGACGAGGTACAGTGTCGTATGACTGAGTAATTGTCACTCAAATTGTGAGAGCACTGAAAGCTGAAAATTGGTCTGGGCGGGAAGTGTTCTAAGTGCCTGGTATTGAAGTGGTTAAAGCTTCAGGTTCTAGGAGCAGAAGAAAAAAAAAAAACTTAGCATTTTTTGGGAGCAATTTGCCAGCAGAAAATAAAAGCACTGAACGCACCTGACTGCTAAAAGCTGGCACAAGAACTGCATTATAAGTGTTGTTCAATCAGCGTTTTTCTGGCTTTTTTCTAGCTTATATGCTTGGAGTCCAAGTGATGTAAATAGTTGGTTTGGACCAACTTGGTCCAAAGCAACTATTTAAAGTTCACCAAAACTGGGAATTAGGCTTTAATTAAATTGCATAAACTCACAGGCAAGGATATCTATGGCATCGTTCTTAACCTCCTTAAATCTCTAGATGCCAACTTCTGTGCAGCTTATCCACACGAGACGTGACTGAGATTGTATGGCAGGTGATGGGATGCGTTCTTGCATTTTATGCAAAAGATCTTTAAGGTTTCTCCATTCAACTGAATTGAATGAGACATGCTGCAAGACAAAAAATCCAAAACATCTTCATAAGTGTAGAACTTTACACACTATACTTCTTGAGAATTGAACTCACTATGTGCCTTCCCCAACATGTAACACTGCAGCCATCTTTCAATTGTGATTTCAGTATAGACTGTAAAGTCCTAAAATAACCTGAAGAGGAGGGAGGACGATTCGAGTGGGCTTATTTTTAAGCTTTCAGATAGAGACGGTCTTTCATTTTGTGTGACTGGGGGATGTGGTTGACTAAAGGGTAAATATTGTCACACAGCCTATGCCCCCCTCCCTCCCATGCCTGACATTTAATGCCACCAAGAAACATTGTGCGCTACCAGTGGGTGTGAACATTCCTGAAAGAGCGACACTGGCTGCGCTTGTTCTAGTATGCTGGCACGAAAAGCAAACAAGGATCAGGTTATAGCAAGACAAGGGACAATAAAGGGGACCTGGCTGATTGCTAACAGCTGGTAAATTTTTTAAGGCTGCCAACCTGAAATACGGCACAGCACTGATGGTGACCAATACAACGATAGGGTAGAAAAATGAAAAACTGAAACCTTAATCACAGGTATGGATATTATTACATAGTTTCACTGGTCCATCTCGGACGAGGCATGGCAGAAATGAAACCCTTGCAGACGTGCCGCTGTCTCTGCCAAGTGACGTCGGCCCTGCAACTATGCAGGCACCAACAATTGGGAGGTTAGCTCAAGTAACCCCTGGCTATTCCTGGTTAAGAAATGCTACTCTAGAAGCTAGAAAATCGCTGTAGCAGACACCACTACTACAGGGATCTTTACTAGTGCCCAGGTACAGTGCTGAGCAGTTGTGGCATTCCTAACACAGGAAGTCAGCAGCTCGGCACTGGTGATATCCAGTGATCGCTTTGCATTTTCTAATTGCATGCAAAGCATTCTTTGATTGGATGAAATGGAGAGGCGGGGGTAGTAAAATGCATCCCCCTGGGAAATAACTACTCAGTAATACAAAAAGACCCTACACAGGCAGGTACACTTTATGGAGGGATCTGGCATCTATAAGACCTCAAACCCTTCCACTGCACCTCATAGTATTCAAAATGCCAAGATTAGGGTTTCTGAATACTTTATTTTTTTTTAAACTGGCACCTTTAGGATGGCAGTAATCCGGAAGTGAAATCACTTCCCGAGTTACTACATCCGAGACTGAACAAAGCAATCGGCTTTGCTCGAGTCTCCGACCAGCCAGAAACGGGGGGGGGGGGGCTTGGGTCTGTTAACGCCCCCTCCAGCTGCTTGTGATAATGGCCAAGTGGCTGCTTAGCCACATCGATTGATATTACTAGAAAGCTGACCGTCCACTCTGGCGCCGAGGTAATGCCTGCAGCTGCATAAATCACTCCGGTACAACCACTGAAAGCAATATCTGACCGAAACAAATACTTCACAAAAAGTGAATATGGATAAATCGGTTGACCCCTAGTGCTTAGGCGCAAAAAAAAACTACAAGGCCGCAGCTACCACTCCAGCTTAAGTCAATCTGGCATGAAAAAACAAAAAGCACAAGGGGGGCCTGTGTTCATGGGCTAGAGCTTGTGTCAATGGGCAGATGCCTCTTGCTCCATCTGCATTCTGCTTGCATTTATAGGGAAAGTATGGATTTTATATAAGAAAAGAACCCCCCCCCCCCTCCATGATACAGTACCTATGTAATGCGGTAGCTGTCCGATATTGGCTCAAAGACTGAAAACTGAGCAATCAAATGACAGCCAACCACTCAGTGCTTGGACTTCTCGGAGTGGAGAGCAAATATCAGTCACCATTCTCTGCTTCTTTTAGTGCCCATTGCAGTGGTGGGCTGGTGAGTGTGCACCCATGGCCAACTCCACCTCTCAGGCGTGTGCTGAAATGTGGCGACAGTTGGGCGGATCCTGACAATATGAGGTTTGGCATGTTTGGTATCCATTTACTTAACACAACCTCATCTTTTATGTAAATCTGAGTATATAATTTTCATTGCGACAGTGAAAGTTAAAGTTAGGCATTTTACCCCTGTGAATGGATGTTCAGCATGGCAAATAGTTCATATTATATTAAAGCGGTTGTATTGTCCACTTTGTGATTTTTAGCTATAATAAGGCTTACCTGTACATAAAATGAATATCTCCTAAACCTGTACAGTTTAGGAGACATTCACCCTGCATGCAGCCGCTAACATCAACGGCGCATGCACTCTGAAGGTCCGGCCGATCGTGCCAGAAAATCTGAGCCCCTTGGCGGAAAGGACTCCTGCGCGCAAGTGACGTCACCGCAGCTCCAGCCACTCACAGTGCCAGAGCGCGCGAACCCGGAAGGAATGCCGGGACATCATGTCGGCTCCCTCAGTGGTCTGCAGGCATGACTGCGGGGGCCTTGTTCTAAGGAATTTCATAATGTGCTGGTATGCAATGCATACTAGCACATAAGGCCTTTGTCTTGTAGGGTTTTTTTTCCCCCAGCGGTTTACTATTGCTTTAAGAAGAAAGATTCCAAAGGTATTTTTTGGCTGCTTAGTCTGTAAACTGGGTTAAATCTCCAAATTATTTATTTTTTCCAAAATTATTTTTATTGTGTTTAAACAATTTAACAGTTGCACTGTCCAGTTGGTGCATACAAAAAGTACACGCCATAGAAAACAAATACAATTACACAGCCAGACAATAGTAGTAGGCCGCGCAGGACAATTTTAATATTTACTTCAAAATCCTGATGTACCTAGTCATTCCAGTTGGATTTTAATTTTCCACGTTGGTGCCTCCTGGCCCTTTAAGGGGTTTATGATGCTGGGAGGGGAGGGCTTAAGAGCACCTGACCACCGTGATTGGCTGTCACGTGACGTGAAAACTCCCGATCAAGCAAGCAGCGATTGGGAGCTTTGGGTTAGGCATTGGTAACGGTCAGGAGCTTGTGCGCTCTCAGCACAGCAATTCACGCAAATATGCAGCCCCTCCGCACCAAGCGATGAGAGGCCGCATATTTGCACGTGGACGGCACTAAAGGGGTTAATAGTAATAAGCTTAAAACAAATATGTTTAGGGACACAAAACAAAACAATACAATCCTTTTCATTCAGATGAAAAGGATTATGAAACCATTTTCAATCACTTGTTCGAAAACTTTATTTATAAAATAAACATTTATTGTAGGGTCCGTCCATGGCACAGAGTAGAAAGGACACTGGGCTTTCCTATAAGCCCAGCACTGCCTGCTTGTTTGGTGAACTGGCAAGTTGACCACCTAACAGCACTAGGGTCATTGGTTTGAATCCCAACCACCTCCAGTTTCCTCCCACACTCCAAGAAATGGTGGTAGGCCAATTTAGACAGGAGCCAATTAACCTATGTATAAATGTGAGCTAGGGACTTTAGATTCTAAGCACCCTGAGGGCAGGGACTGATGTGAATATATAAAATATATGTAAACCCAAAACAGACCATTTACAGAAAATACAGAGAAAAGCCTTACGCTTACCTACTGCAGGCTGCAAATGGTAAATATTAAAATGCAATATTTAAAGTACAATCATTCATGAGACAAAGATCTGGGACAAGCATGCAGGAAATTAATGTAAAACATCTTTAGAATGGAGTAAAACAAAACTACCGGTAATAGAAGTGTATCTGGGAACTCCATTTCCAACACACTGATGACTTCAATAATCTTAAAGAAAAAGATTGCCACCTACAAGGACTTATTGTGGCAGTAAGCCGCAGCAAAAAAAAAAAAAAAAAATGGGCAGTGGGTACTTTAAGTCATGATGTACTAGTATGAATCACGGTCAACTTGCCAGTTCACCAAACAAGCAGGCAGTGCTGGGCTTATAGGAAAGCCCAGTGTCCTTCCTACTCTGTGCCATGGACAGACCCTACAATAAAAAAAAAAATGGGCAGTGGTTACTTTAAGTCATAATGTACTAGTATGAATCACATACCAGCGCATTATGATAGACTTACCTGAAAACAAAGCCGCACTGTCACCACTGCCGTTTATGGCAGAGGGCTCTGAAGGCATGGAATGGATATGCCGTTCCTTCAGAGCAGGGTTTCTCAACCAGGGTTCATCCAGAGGTTGCTAGGGGTCCTTGAGCAATGGTCAATTTCTACCCATCAGATAAATTCCCAATGATACCAATGATCTTTTTAGCTATCTGTAAGGGGGGGAATTCTTCCCAATGACCACAAGTGTAAGGAGCATTCTTCCCATTGACCATCATACTAATGTATATTGAGTTTTATATTTTTAATTTTAGCAGGGGTTACCCGAGACCAAAGAAATATTTCAAGGGTTCCTCGGTGTTGAAAAGGTTGAGAAAGGCTGCTTCAGAGCGTACACACCAGTGAACACCTCACCTTTGTAGCCAGTGGTTTAGACATTAATGGCTGTGTTGAGTTATTTTTAAGGTACAGCAAATTTACACTGTTATACAAGCTGTACACTCACCACTTTACATTGTAGCAAAGTGTAATTTCTTCAGTGTTGTCACATGAAAAGATAGAATAAAATATTTACAAAAGTGTGAGGGGTGTACTCACTTTTGTGAGATACTGTATCTTGATTGGCTGGCCCAGGGAGAAGTACCTCCTGCACATGCGCATCGCCTGGTACATTCACCAAAAAGACATTGCTGGCTAGCAGGTGCGATCTCTTTGGCGGAGAGAGAGTCTCTTCTGCATTAAAGGAACTTACCTGCCAGCAATTTTTTCTTTTATAAACTGGAGTTTAGTTCCACTTCAATAGCACATTTTGGCTAACAGCCACAACAGCCTCCAATATCTACACCAAACTGAATCATCACGTCTCTGAGCCAGTCTGAAACATTTCACTCTGCTAGATTTACAAAAGGTGGAATGTATGCCGGGGGTACTATTTTGAAGGCACTTAAAGTTTTACATGGTCTACGTGGTAGTGATGGTTTTAGCAGCTCATGGCTTGTTACTGCTCCTAAAGGCTCCATGCACACTGGACGCTCTCTGGGCGTCGGATTATGTGGCAGGAGACGCTGCTTAGAAAACGTGCTTTTAGCAGCGTTTATCGGCATCTTTGAGCTTTACTTTTTTTTACTTCATTAGCTTCCATTAACTACAAAAAGCGCTGTCCAGCGTGTGTGGTCAGAAGAACAACTCCTGAACGCCAATTTAGGGCGTTCAGGTAACAGCCCATAAACGCCACTGCTGTTAAACAATTAACGTCCATGTGTGCATGGACACATAGGATAGATAAACGTCCATGTGTGCATGGACACATAGGATAGATAAACGTCCATGTGTGCATGGACACATAGGATAGATAAACGTCCATGTGTGCATGGACACATAGGATAGATAACGTCCATGTGTGCATGGACACATAGGATAGATAACGTCCATGTGTGCATGGACACATAGGATAGATAACAGAGGGGCGTTTATGGGTTGTTAAAAAAAACAAAAACAAAAAAAACCCAAAAAAAAACACACACCCAAACGACCATAAACGGTCGTTTATCAGCTTCAGTGTGCATGGAGCCTTAAGCTGTATGTGGAATCCGGATTAACTATGCGGCCAGCCAACACTTAAAGATTAACCACAAGTTTGCTTACTTCCAAAGTGTGGGATAAGCAAAAATTCACTGACTCCGTAAGACCTTCCTGACCAGATTTAAATCCAGTGTTTATCGAGCGACATTTCTGATGGTATATTTTGTTCATCTAACAAAAGTGGGACTGTGTAGCCAGCTGCAGGGTTACATAGAGTACACTGGTGTGGAGACAGACTATCGGAGTTACGTATCTTCCAGACTTTTCCATGTACTTCTTCAGTCCACACCCACTTCCTTTGATGATATGCTACAGGAAAGGTTTCCTGAAACCAGGTTATAAAAGTGTGACAGCCCTGCAGAAAAATCCTAACTACATCTGTCGGCTCTCCCGACATTCTGACACCCAACACGCCATGACATGGCACAGAAATATTACTGCAGCAGACGCCAGGCTTGTTTTTAAAATGAAAGTATGTGACTGGGAAATAGGTTTCTGTGTCCTCTAATCATAAAAACTTTACATAAAAAGGCTGGAAGCTTGTAAGCTTGCATTTAGTTTAAGAAAACTGCAAACTTATATGGATACCAAAAACAAATCATTCACTTACAGTATCTCACAAACGTGAGTACACCCCTCACATTTTTGTAAATATTTTATTATATCTTTTCATTTGACAACACTGAAGAAATGCCACTTTGCTACAATGTAAAGTAGTGAGCGTACATCTTGTATAAACAAAAAAGTGAGTACACCCCTAAGTGAAAATGTCAATATTTTTTGTGGCCACCATTATTTTCCAGCACTGCCTTAACCCTCTTGGGCATGGAGATCACCAGAGCTTCACAGGTAAACACTGAAGTCCTCTTCCACTCCTCCAGAACATCATGGAGCTGGTGGATGTTAGAGACCTTGCGCTCCTCCACCTTCCGTTTGAGGATGCCCCACAGATGCTCAATAGGGTTTAGGTCTGGAGACATGCTTGGCCAGTCCATCACCTTTACCCTCAGCTTCTTTAGCAAGGCAGTGGTCGTCTTGGAGGTGTGTTTGGGGTCGTTATCATGTTGGAATACTGCCCTGCGGCCCAGTCTCCAAAGGGAGGGGATCATGCTCTGCTTCAGTAGGTCACAGTACATGTTGGCATTCATGGTTCCCTCAATGAACTGTAGCTCCCCAATGTTAGCAGCACTCATGCAGCCCCGAACCATGACACTCCACTCCACCATGCTTGACTGTAGGCCAGACACACTTGTCTTTGTACTCCTCACCTGGTTGCCACCACACACGCTTGACACCATCTGAACCAAATAAGTTTATCTTGGTCTCATCAGACCACAGTAATCCATGTGCTTAGTCTGCTTGTCTTCAGCAAACTGCTTGTGGGCTTTCTTGTGCATCATCTTTAGAAGAGGCTTCCTTCTGGCACGACAGCCATGCAGACCAATTTGATGCAGTGTGCGGCATATGGTCTGAGCACTGACAGGCTGACCCCCTCCCCCCCCCACCACCCCTGCAGAAATGCTGGCATACGTCTATTTGCAATATTTCCAAATCTGGATATGCTGCTGAGCACATGCACTCAAACCCTTTGGTCGACCATGGCGAGGCCTGTTCTGGGTGGAACCTGTCCTGTTAAACTGATGTATGGTCTTGGCCACCGTGCCGCAGCTCAGTTTCAGGATCTTGGCAATCTTCTTATAGCCTAGGCCATATTTATGTAGAGCAACAATTCTTTTTTTCAGATCCTCAGAGTTCTTTGCCATGAGGCGTTATGTTGAACTTCCAGTGACCAGTATGAGAGTGAGAGCGATAACACCAAATTTAACACACCTGCTCCCCATTCACACCTGAGACCTTGTAACACTAACAAGCCACATGACACTGGGGAGGGAAAATGGCTAATTGGGCTCAATTTGGACATTTTCACTTAGGGGTGTACTCACTTGTGTTGCCAGCAGTTAAAACATTAATGGCTGTGTGTTATTTTGAGGGGACAGCAAATTTACACTGTTATACAAGCTGTACACTCACTACTTTACACACGTCACATGAAAAGATATAAAATAATATTTACAAAAATGTGAGGGGTGTACTCACTTTTGTGAGATACTGTATATCCCTATGTGTCTACCTGAACTATACATATACAGAACTTAAAAGGACAACTTCACTTTTAATCCCATTCCCACCTTCACGGTCTGATGTATTGCATTAGCGTGTATTTTGTTAAGGCAGCTCGTTCATTCGAATGGGCTGTCAATGAAACTAGAACTAGAAAAAGAAAAAAAAAAAAAAAAATCCCATTTTTTTCCAATTATCTAGTGAAATGTAACACATGGTAGTGTTTACCTGTGGTCGCAATGCATTTGCGCTGTAGATGCCATTTAAAATGAATGGAGCTGCAATGTACATAGTGTGTGTTACTGTAACCCAATATTGCCAATGGGCCCTTAATGAAGGGGTCCTTCAAATGTTCCAGTAGCCCGAGCAGTAGTCATCTGCCAAAATACCTACAGTAAGAGCCGTGTTCATGTGTGTTCTGGTCTGGCAAAGCTCAACATTTGCATAAAGTCCTGGCTGCACCTAGTTTCTACTGCAAATGTGCACTGCTCAGTCGTTTCTATGTCTTGTCTATACTCAATTACAACCTCCAAGCATCCATATCTGTATGACATCATTCAAAGAAATGAGTACGAGTATGCAATGGGCATGTGCAGTAGGACCTGGACACCATATCCTTCCCCTATGTAACATGTAAAAATATCGGGGTATGGTTGTAATGGTTTTTGTGGGTTAGGTTTGTGTACACATCTTAGCTTATTTTGCCATTTTATTGAGGCAAATATTTTTGTCGGGATCTCTTCTTTCTTGGCTCTTTGCCGCACATGTGTTAAAGTGTGTTCAGTGATGTTTAGATCTGGTTATGAAGAAGAACGTGGACTTAAAAACCATTCTATTATTGTGGAGTATGGAAACGTCGGGATGGATAGAGTGCACATGGCCTCTTAATACATGGAACGTTTATGACCATGTACACCGATCATAAAGCATAGCCAAACCTGAAATACAAAAATTACAAGGTGGAGAGGATGGTCAGTGAGGTCTCACTCTCCAGCTCATCCAATCAAATAATGCCTAGCGTTCGTTGAAAATAATCTGTGAAGCCCCCCCTCAAACTTTGCGAGAAACCTACCAGATCTGGATGCTAATGGATTATATCACAGATAATAGAAAACCCCTGAAAGGGCTTTTTGATGTTAGCCCAGCTGCAATGTCACATGCAGAGTATTTTCAGGTCTCCGATTGACTTGTTGCCTGAAGTTACTCTTTAGAAGTTTGGGATTAACACAGATGTTGGACAGAGATTTTCAGGGCTGCCCTTCATTTGTACACAAACTGTGTACATTCCTCTGGCTCAGAGTTTAAAGGGATCAGATCTTCCCCCACTGAACTCTCCCAATGGTAGAACAATGTTGGAAGAAAGATATATTATCGGTATTTTACTTGACAGATACAAGAAACGATTACAGTGCAAGAAAAGCCTGTCTCGAAATAAATACAGTTCTTCCATATATAAAAAAAAATATAATAAAGCATAAATCACCTCTTTATTGCATTCCTACTTTCTTTTAGACAGCTTAGTCTTTTTAGGTCATTAAGGCCCTATTCACACCTCAGCATTATGTAGCTTGAAGCTCATTTTCTTCTGCAGGTAATGCTCATACACCAGACCACAGGAGAGCTCAGGCTTATATCCAGTGTGCACTGCCACGTAGGAGCCCCCTGACCACCCTGTTGTCTTACGGTGCATCACCCCGGCTCACGTGGGCTTCGTCCCTGAATGGGACAGTCAACTGCCATCAAGTTACTGGCACCCCTTTGAGCCTTGTACTTCTCCACATTCAGGGGTGCTTGGACCAGAGTCACAAGGGAAGCCCTCTCCTCAACGCAGCCTCCACCCAAGATACATGACACCCTTTCCCCCAATACTAACCCCCTACCTGCACCAAAAATAAGAAAATCAATAAAAAAATAAAATAAATAATGATTAAAAAAATAAAAGCTAAGGGAAAAGCTTAAAAAAGCAGAAATGCCTAGCAACTAATGATGCAACAGATGACAGTTTTCTTTATTGGCTAATAAAAAATAAAAAAACCGCCAAAGCTCAAAAAACACATGCAAAAAGACACTGGAAAAACGCTACGCTCAGGTGTGAATGCAGCATAAAAAAAAAAAAAGCCAGGAGCATGGATGTGTCCAAAGGACCTAGTGCATGTAAATGGTTAATACACATGCCTTACGGCACACCGCGGAGCATTAAGGCAGCCCGTTCATCAGAACAACATAACACAATAAATGAATAGACCTGCATGATTCTTTTTAAACAATGCAGTGCTTCACAACACAAAACATGCTGTACTGTACAATACATTTGGGTGCTATTCGCATGGTAGGCATCGCAGCACACCGTACCGAGACCAGGTGTGTTGGCATGCGTTGTGGCAAAGCACATTAACACATGTATTTTAGGACATGTCACCACAATACACAAGTGTAAATAAGATCTAAAGTATGTCAACTCCAACACATTACGCTTATTTGCTTTCTTTTGGTCTGTTAAATTTACCATTGAAAGAAATTTTACTAAAGAAGAATTCCAGGTATGGATATTTTATAGATAGTTACATTGTCCAGCTTGAGGCGGGGCGGTGACATCACACTCCCCACCTCATCCAATCAGAGAAGATCTGCATTCATGCAGAAAATGCAAAGCAGTGCCAAGTGGTCAACCTCCTGTGCTCATGCCAGCTGCTCAGCAAAGGTCCAGATACAGGTGGAGATCACTGTGGCATTTTCTTCTTTGAGTTCCAGTTCTTAAAGCATTTTTAAAGGGATCTATTCATGCCCAGGATCGGATGTTGAGCTCAATTCATTGCAACATCTGCCACCCAACCGGTTTCTTTACATATGCCATTAACCTGTTGATTCCACCTTGAACGTTTGCCATAAACCTACATATAAATTTTATGAATTAACAGTAATCTATAGTTGATTGGCTGCAGTTTATATAAATCTCATGTAGCCATGAGGTGCTCTCAGTATATGCGTTTTTTATTTGGTGGAAAGACTTCGTCTGATTACTGCAGCAGAAATACAGAAAGTATAGCAGAACTGTATTAAAAATTCTATTTGGTCTGGTCTACCACATCAAGGATTTTTATGAAAATGCAGACTTGGTTTTAACCACTTAAGGACCGAGCCTCTTTTTGAGATTCGGTGTTTAAAAGTTAAAAATTATATTTTTTTGCTAGAAAATTACTTAAAACCCCCAAATATTATATATTTTTTCTCTAACACCCTAGAGAATAAAACGACGGTCGTTGTCGCACTGTATTTGCGCAGCGGTCTTACAAGCGCTTTTTAAAAGAAAAATAAATAAATAAATTTTGAAGTAAAAAAAAAAAAAAACAGTAAAGTTAGCCCAATTTTTTCCCATATTGTGAAAGATAACGTTACGCCGAGTAAATTGATACCAAACATGTCACACTTCAAAATTGCAACAAACTTTGGCACTTAAAAACCTCCATCTACGACGGTTAAAAATTTCTACAGGTTACCAGTTTTGAGCTACAGAGGGGGGTCTAGTGCTAGAATTATTACTCTTGCTCTAACAACTGCGGCGATACCTCACATGTGTGGTTTGAACACCGTTATCATATGCGGGCATGACTTGCATATGCGTTCACTTCTGCGCGCGAGCTTGGCGGGACCGGGCGCTTTCAATTTTTTTTTTTTTTTTTTAAATTTTACACCATCCTTGCAAAAAAAAAAGTTTTTTTTTTATCACTTATTTTTATTATAAGGAATGGAGTGACGTCATAAGGGCAGGACTTCCAGATGACGTCATTGGGTGGCCCCGCCTCATGCTTCTATTAGCCTTTCCGCAGCACGGACCGGGCATTCAAGTGGGAGAGAGCGACGAGTCAACATGGGAATTAGAGAAGAGGGAGAAGACAGCAGCAAAAGAGCAGAAGAAAGACAAAAGAGAAGAAAGCAGCCCCCCCCCCCCCCACAAAAGAGCAGAAGAAAGAAGAGTCGGAGAGGGGAGAAGATGCCGGAGCTAATTTAATAAACTATTTTAAAAAGCTGTGTAGTGTGTTTGACACTTTTTTTTTCTCAGGTGAATGCCTAGGGGTGGGGGGCTGGGATCTGGGATCTCCCCTTGTTAAGGGGCTTCCAGATTCCGATAAGCCCCCGCCCGCAGACCCTGACAACCAACGGCCAGGATTGTGGGGGAAAAGGCCCTTGTCCTCATCAACATGGGCACAAGGTGCTCATGAGGGCATGAGGCCTGGTATGGTCCAGGAGGGGTGGGGCGCTCGCTCGTCCCCACCCCCTTTCCTGGCCTGCCAGGCTGCAGGTCTGGCATGGATTTTGGGGGGACCCTACGCCATTTTCTCGGTGTAGATAAATCCATAGTAGACCAAAGGGTCTGGTACCTCTTGGGGGGGAACCCCAAGCAAATTTTTTTTCCATTTTTTGCAGGAGTTCCCATTCAAGATCCTCAGCACACAAGTCGCACCGCAAGTCGGATCATCATGATCCAACTTCTGGTGCGACTTATATTCAAATCAATGGGCTCCCATAGGGAACCAATGATTTTGAATAGAGGCAGAGAAATTCCTGACGAGGCTTAACGATTTGTATACAACATTAAGCCTCATTTTTTTAAGCGTTTTGCCAGCTCAGCATCAAGACAGCTCTAGCACTGCAGCTTCCGAACGCGCTGGATCGGCGTTAGTTCTACAGCTTAAGGAGGCCAACCTCACTTACAGCTCAAAAACCTCAGCGTGTGTATGAGGCCATTGAACAACATGGTGTGGCACCCTTAAGCTGCAAAAACAGCTAAAAAACGTGGCATTAACGCCCGTGTGTATGAGGCCTTAAAAATAAAAAAATAAAAAGTCTCCTTTAAGAGCTTTGAGCGGAACGGAGGTTTGGCGTTGCTTCCGCCCTGCAATTTTATGAAGTCGGCTGGGGGCCATCTTGCCCTCAGTCGGCATCCAGTGCAGGAGGGGAACGGATCGGACAGTCTCTGCTGCCACCGGCGGGTCCGGTAAGCAGCGGAGATGACTGTAGGGCGACGGAGGGGCACCTCTCCTGCCCCTGATAAAAGTGATCTCGCGGGGAATCCACAGAGACCACTTTTAACTGAAAGCGGTCTGCCCACCATTTTTAAAAATACCGGGGTTATGGTAGTTATCTGCTACCATAGCAACGGTACTCAACGGTAAAGGGCTGCCATATAATGACGGTGGGCGGTCCGGAAATGGTTAAGCCACTGAAAAAAAAGAGAAGACTGTCTGAGGCAGCGGTCATAAGCCGACTGAGAAAAAGAAACCGATATTTAAAGAGGACCCTATGCAATCTTAGTGTTACTAAATCCACATAAGTAAAATCCGTCTGTATATGCAGCATAGCATGTTTGCTATACTCACTGTGGAACTTTAGGGGTTAATCCTCTGCATTGTGCAAAAAGGCCATTTTATCCTGTATGCATAGATTCTTCCCTTCCTCACTGTCTAACTGGGGAAACCAGCAGTCACACAGGCAGGGTTGACAACCTGCACATGCTCAGTTGTGTCTTATGCTGGAGAGAACTTTCTCAGAGCTGGCCAGGTCACATGATATTGACATCACACATGTGGGCGTGTATACAGGCTATAGTGCAAATCTCCTCCTACCTGAAATATCAGCACTGGAGAAACTGTGCAGCTTATCACTTGACTGTGGTATACAGAGCATCCCGAAAAAGGTATATAGTGGCAGTATTTTCATGTAAAAAGATGATTTATAAGTGGTGGGCACTGTGGGGGGGGGGGGGGGGCAG
>BLSH010093521.1:220347-244192 GCA_018402905.1 Glandirana rugosa
ATTTATTTCAAACAAGTAACAAATCACTACGTCTTTAAGAATTAGTTCAGACCTTGAGACTTTCTCTTTGAACATTGATTTTTCGTTCATTCGTTCGTTTTCAAGTTTCTACTAATGTTAGTGAAGTTAGTCTAAAACGAGAGTTTTAGTCCGGGCAGTAGGGCTCCCAGCATGATGCTGTAATGCTACACTGCCGGGTTCCCTTACCCGCAATGGCGGTGGCAGCACCCAACAGCTGATGGAAGCATCAGCCGTGGTGCCAACATTGCTGGACTCAGCACAGGTAAGTGTCCAATTATTAAAAGTCAGCAGCTACAGTATGTGTAGCTGCTGGCTATTCATTTTTTTCGTTCTAGGCAGACCTGGTGGACCTCTGCTTTAATGTGAAGGATGGGCCTGATTTTGAGAGCAAAATCTGATTGAAGTGATTGTAATCATCTTTGAACTTTTGCTTGCTTACTTGCTTTTTAGTTACAAGTTTCTCTTTCAGAGTTCCAGACTTGATTAAGAATTTCTGCATCACTAAACAATGAACAAACTTTATTTATAAGCATCATAGTTGTAATGGAACGGTCTCTATTATAATAATTAGAGCACTCAAGTTCTCCCGAGATCTTGCACCATCTTGCGTGATGAATATCAGAGATTGTGTTTTATACATGTTACTTTAACTTTTGCGACATTGATTTACCATTTCATTTTTCGATATGTTTAAGGTTTCAAAACTCCCACGGCATATCTGCAAATCTCACGCGGCACACAGTTTGAGAATCATTGGGTTAGGAGGAACATAAGGGGGGGGGGGGTATACTTCTTATTTATGAAGATTGGACTGCTTTAGCATTCATTCATTGCTTCACATTTGACCTGCCTAACAGCATATACTTCAGATGACACGGCCCTGTGTACAGACACAATGGTGAGGATTCACCAATATGGAAGAAGAATAAAGAGAAGCAAAGGAAGACAACCCTACCACAATTACATAGAGAAAGAAGAATGGGAAGAAAACGCTCACAGTGAAGGCAGAGGGCAGCTGGAAACATGTTGTGTAAGAAGCTGCTGGCTGGAAACCAAAATGGGAAAAGATGATGAGAAATTGTGGAAGGCTATAAAAAACCCCATAATAAATGTCTTTGTATTGTGCTGACATACCCACCATGCCAGAGAAAGTAGGTGCAGGTATGGGCCTGTCTATGCCTCGCTGCTGTTCATCTGAGCAGAAACATTCATACCGTATAAATTTGTTGTAATATAATTAAGCTCTTCACAGTAAAGGATGGGGAAGACGCACTGGCTTATAAATCAAATATTTTGTAACATTTGCATTTTCTCAGGTTTAAAAAAAAAGAAAGCATTTAAAGCGGAGTTCCAAACAAAAGTGGAACTTCCGCTTTAAGGGGAGGTGACCCCCCTGATATGCCATTAAATTTTTTTTTTGGGGGGGGGGGGGGGGGGGGGGGGGACCGTGGACCGTGTTTTCACAGGGTCCCAGGTCCACTTCCTCCCCTGGCGCAGAGGAGCCGGAAGGAAGCTCACCTTCCCTCCCTCTCACCCGCTGATCTTCTGGGACACGTCACAGGTCCCAGAAGATGCGCCGAGCCATTCACAAGCTGCAGCGCGAATCGCGCATGTGCAGTGAGCGCCCGGCTTTGAAGCCAAAGCCTGGTGCCCACACCTGTGCTGCCGGCACCACCGAGGGGAGGGGGAGACGAGTGAGCCGTTGGGCGGCCGCATCGCTGGAACGAGGGACAGGTGAGTGGCCGATTGTTAAAAGTCAGCAGCTACCAAAAGTGGAGCTGCTGACTTTACAGGGTGGAACTCCACTTTAATGCTTGTGATACAATTACGTACTCTCCGCCGTGTTTCACTCTTCTGTATAGAAGTCAATGCAAGTCGCCCCCAAAGTAGTGCAGGAATCTTTTTCCATGTCGGAGCGACTTGAGTTGCAATTAGAACAGTTCCATTGAATGCATGGAGTGCGACTTGTCAGATGACTAGGTCCTGTGTGAACCGGTACATTTATGGACTTAATCTACAACTAAGCCTATATAGCAACATTCACTCCGGAGATTAAGGCCGGTGCAAACTGTAGCGGTAGAAATCCTTTGTTAACAGCTGCAAAGGAGAGCAAGCTAGGTGCAGCGGCTGCTGGACAGACTTGTTAAACAGATGACCAACACATTTGCCAATTTCTAAATCATGGCAAACCCAGTCCTGTCATTGTTCTCCCCAATCAGGAAATCTATAAATAAAGTACAAGGCTTTCTTTAGTCATGGGATTGAAATAGTTGCAGCCCTAACAATTATTTTCATAATCGATCAGTTGGTCGATTAATCGGATAATAACCTTACAAAAAATGTGGTGTATAATTTAGTGAATATTTAAAGTTAAAAAAAAAGGCAATTTATTCTTAAATATCTCTATGCAGTGGTAAATATAAATAACCAACTATATAGTTAGGGAGCAAAATCTCTAAACCACACTGAGAATAACAGACAGAAGCATTTATAATAAATACACCCAAAAGTAGGATATATGGGCATTTTAACTAGGTGTCAGACATGGAGCTATATGAAGGGTGGAAGGGAGATAGAAATTTATATTAAAGTAGTGCTAAAAGCGGAGACTTTTTTTCCTGGATATGATCATTTTAGATATAATGCACAATACTGGTAAAAGTTTACTTTAAATGTAATTGTAATGCCTTCTATTACCTCCAGTCTATCAGCCTCCACCTTCTCTCCTTCTCTGGGTTCAGATGCTGATCTTCCTGAACACAGTCTTTAAAGTAATGTTTTTTAAAATAATAAATATGTTATATGTTATACTTACCTGCTCTGTGTAATGGTTGTGCACAGAGCAGCCTTAATTCTCCTGTTCTGGGGTCCCCCATCAACGCTTCTGGCTCCTCCTGCCTTCAGAGTGCCCCAATATCAAGCTGCAAAGTATAGTATAGAGAGTTCCTATTGCAAGGTAAAATAACTTCTACCTTTTGGAGCTACTCACTTCCTGCTCAGGACTACATGTCCCATGAGGCATTGCTCCTCACACATTCACAAGTTCTCAGGCACTTACTGACATTTATGGACAGTGTACTGAGCTGTATGTGTGCTGCACTGTATTTCCTGATATGTAAACAAATAATGCATTCTGTATGCAGGCCAACTAATCGGCTGGCCAATTAATAGATTATGAAAATAGTTCACAATGATTTTAATAAATCGGTTGTTGATTAATCGATTAGTTGTTTCGGCCCTAGATTGAAATACAATAGTCTCAGCTCAGCCTAAAGCTGGAAACTAACTATGCCAGCATCCCACTTTTTTTCCCCATCTACAGGAGCCTTATTCACCAACCACAGGTGCAATGCTCTGCAGGCCCCTGAGAAAAGAAAAAAAGTAATTTTCTTTACTTGCAAACAAAAACATGCACTTTTATTTTCTTCACAAAAGGTGAACTACGCCTTTAACCAGGATACAAAACATATCCTCATGCAGAGAACCTTCAACTGGAACATTTTCCTTAGCAAGGGGATCAACTTTGATAATACTGTACCCGGCAATACACCGGCATGCCAATTGTGATAAACAGGCTTTATTAAATGTAGCAATAAGCCCCTAAGAAAAGGGGGTCATTAAATTGGCACTAATTCAATAACACCGGTATAATTAAATAACAAGGAAACGGAACAAGGCTGGCGTTCACTCTCCTTCCTGCCAGTGAAAGGCCTTGCCTATAACACACTAGGCAAGTGGGCAGCGGAACTGCAAGCAAAAAAAAAAAAAAAAAAAAAAAAAAAAAAAAAAAAAAAAAAAATATTCCTGATATGGAGTAAGAGGATACAGCCAACTACAGGAATCTGCTGGCAGTGGGCCCTTCAGTGGATTGCTTAACCTTCATGTGAAGAAATATGTAATCTACAGAGGCAAATCTATCTTCTCAAAGTGTCCTAAACTGGCTGTGAAAGGATGGGGTGTTCTCCCTTTACAAAAAAAAAAAAAAAAAAAAAAAAATGGCCAGTAGTGATAGTGTCCCAGCAAATGTAGGCAAAATTTAACACTCAAGGTGGTGGGTAAAAGGCCGCTCAACACTCCATTGCCTGGCAGATGTCCTCAACAATGCAGTCTGTCCACTGGTGGTGGTTCCTGCAGGTGGATGGACACAGATGAAAGGTGGCCTGCACCAAAATTTCTTCAACAGTGGAAGGGTCCTTGTCTGGCTTCTTAAAGGGTCCCCTAGAGGCAGTGCCCCTTTCAGATCACAGCAGCTCACTGGGTGCACTGGTCTTGCAGGAGGCGGGGGGGGGGGGGGTCTCCCCGCCGTCACACTACCATAGTTCAGTGGGGAGCATTCCCCCCATCCACATGTGTGGATGGAGGAATGGAGTCAACCTGCTGGTTGAAAGAAAAAAAAAAAAAAAAAAAAAAAAAAACACTGGCTCATCTATGGGCTGCCTAAGTTTAGTTCTGGAGAATGTGACCAATACGTGGGGTATGAATCCAAAAGGAAGGTCAGAAACCTCCGGGAGGAGGATCTCTTGTAAAAACCCAATGGATGTTTCAATTGCTGGCCTCCACCTAAAACCATGATTGGTTTTGGACAATGTTTAACAGATAATTGCCGACATGGTGATGAAAGGAGCTCACATTACTACCGAATTCAGCAATGCAATATTCTCGGTGTTAAACCAATATGCAGTTTGTTCATCATGCCAGTCAAATCAAACAAAGCCAAACAGCTTATTATATTAAGAGATGAGAATTGTGCTGCTGTCATATCACATCTTGCTTTCTCCGGGGTTATTTCTAACACATTTTGTTAATCTAAACATAATATTGGATCATAGATCAGTGACTATAAATGTGTTGACAGCTGCCAAACCTTCCTGCCCATTTCCTTCACAACTAAAAAAAGAACGCATCTTTTTCTGCAGAGTAGCTGCCCATTTTAATGTATTGGGAGACATTTATAAAAAGGTTGAATAACTGTGTAAATCAATTTTTTTTGTAAATCACATTCTTCTTATATTAAATCTAATGTCTAAGGCTACACAGGCCCATTAAGTGCTCATTAGATACAATTCTGGCTGTTTCCATGCCAGGGATTCCCAGGTGCTGCATGCAGCTGCCCACTGATATCAATGGTTGTATGCAGGCTATGCCAGTATTCACTTGCAGCACACAGACATAGGCTATACACAGGTGGAATGCAAGAATCAGCATACTCCCCTAATGCGTCCATGTGTTCAAAGAGGAACTTCACCCAAAAGGGTGACTTTTAGTTCCACAAGAGCTGGAGGGCAGCAGGTTGGACACCCATGCTTTAAAGTGACACAAAACAATATCCTTATTTTTCAAAAATAAATCATAATAATGATAACATACATACACTACTTAAAGTGGAGTTCCACCCAAAAGTGCCCCCATCATGCCACGATTGGCATGTCATTTTTTTGGGGGGGGGGGGGCTACCGGGAAATCCTGTTCTCACAGGGTCCAAGGTCCACTTCCTCTCCTGGTGCCGCTGAACCGGGAGGCAGTTCACCCCCCTCGGCAATCTTCTGGGACACGTCACAGATCCCAGAATATACGCCGGTCATTCACAGCGCGGACTTGAAGCCAAAGCTGGGGGCCCACACTTGTGCCGGCGCCGTACGGAGGAGGAGAAGAGTGACTCTGCGGACGGCTGCATCGCTGGAGCCTGGGACAGGCAAGTATCCGATTATTAAAAGTCAGCAGCTACACTTTTTTGTAGCTGCTGACTTTTAATAGGGTGGAGCTCCGCTTTAATGACCCTGTAACCTTTTTCATTAAATTCTTACTGCGTTTTCTCTGCCTCTTTGTAATTAAGATACAAAGATACATGTATCTTTTGATAGGTGATCGCTTCTCGAAATGTTGGAATTCTGATAATCCTGATGTCCATGGCTTCAATACTATATCAATTAGATGTTCAGGATGTGATGATTGACAATTAACTTAATGATGAATAGGTTCCAGCTGATGTAACCAGTACACATGTATGTGGTGTTTGAGGATCTGTGGATTCAGATGGAAGTATTCGGCTGATGTCAGCTATTAAGCCCTAAACTGTTCCACTATGAATACTCTAACCTTTTGGATTACAATAAATTTTATGTGCAGCAATCCCTGTGGACTAATTCTGATTTATACTTGTAAGCAACAATCGTAAGCTGAATCGTGGAAATTCTGTTTTAAGACTGGGGCGGGGGGTTTGAATCACGATCTCGATTCTTTGTGCAGCTTTAGTCCCAGAGCTACTTTAGAGCAGCATAGCAGTTCATTTATGGATGAAGCTGAATTTATAGCAGGCATTCTCAGGCAGGGTTCCTCCAGAGGATGCTAGGAGTTCTGTGAGCGGGAGTGGGGGCACACTGATCTCCTGGCTGACCACCCACTGACCGCTCATCTACCTACACTGCCAACCAATGAAAAGGCTCACTTTTCCACTGACGACTGTCAGTGGCCATTATTACATTTTATTTGGTAAATATTACTGAAAATAATGTCAGATCTCCCTGTGCTTGTACTCATAATTTTTCTTACATTGTTGATTTGTGACAATGCTTACAATATAAAATACAGATGGAAAGGTGGTAGAAAGGAAGCTTCATCACATTGTAAAATTAGTTTATCTATTGCTTTGCCCTTAGTAAATATGCTGCCTAAAGCCCCGTACACACAATGGGAATTTTCGTACAACGACCGTTCTTCCGAAATTCTTACCGTTAGTATGCTCCTTTCGACAGCCGATTTTGATTTTTTGGATGACAAAAGCTGGGTGTGCAGACTAGAATTTTTTTTTTTTGTACGTCAAGGCAACATCCGATTTTTGTATCATTAGTACAGTTTTCGTACGAAAAAAAAAAAAAACCATTAATAAAATCGTACCATCAATATTCAACACATTACGTCACTTCTGACACTGAATTCAGTCGTAAGAAAAATGTTCATATTGTTAGTAACCTTTTCACTTTCGACATGAGACAAGCATCCAACAAAAAATGGATGTTCTGTTGTCCGAAATTCTAAGCATGTGTACGAGGCTTTAGGATGGCTCAAATGCTTTCTGGCTCTAGCAGTGTTCTAACATTCCTGGATAGTTACAAGCCAAATGAATGGCTAGAGTATTCTGTACTTCTGTATATTTTTACCAGTTTGATATAGGTGGTTTACAGCAGTGTTTCTCAAGCCGTGGTACACATACACCTGGGGGTACGCACACCGAGAGCAGGGGGTACGCCGCCCAGAGCAGGCACCACCAGTGGCGTCAAGAGTGGGGGCGTGCTTACACCCAGGTGTCCTGCTGAAACAACAACATGTGTTGTAACATCGGCGTGGCCCAGCGAAATAGAAGTCCTGCCTCCAGTGGACAGTGGCACGTCCATCATAGGAGCCAGTGGTCCAGGAGGCGGGACTTAGTGGACACTGCAGCGGAAGATCCCCGCTCTGTGTAAACCGGTGGGCGGCGGTGGCTCTCCTCTCCCCACGGCGGCGCTGATTGACACTGGTGACTGATGGCCACTGCCAAGGCTACACTGATGAGCACTGGTCACGCTACACTTTCGTAAGACAGGGGTACTTAGGACATTTTTTTAGACTTGCAGGGGTACTTCACTGTAAAAGTTTGAGAAACAATGGTGAACAAATAAATGCAAAAACACATGTAAACAACATTAAGTCAAGAAGAGTGACAGCTCTGTAGGGGATTATAGAAATGTGCTCTGTCTGTTCTGGATTGTTATAAAGTGAATCCCAGTCCATCACTTCTGGGTGGAGTAGTTCTTTCAACATGGTCTGGACTTAATCTAATTTGACAATAAACTTATAATACTTTGGGGGCTACAAGGAGTTATAAACATGAAGGAAAATAGTGATGATCTTGCCGACTCCAATGATTCACACATGTTGGTGATTCATTCCCATTCTCCAACCATTTCCTGTGAGCCTCTGTGTCAGCAGGATGATATTTAGTTAAAAATAACATTAAACTTTCAATCCAGGCCAAATGTGAGAATTGTCTAATGCTTGCCATACACCATAAGTCTGCAGTCTGAATGAAAGAATCCACAGTGCGCATGGACGAATCACCCTGCTGGGTTATTGTATACTGACACTCACCAGGAGATGACTTCAGGCAACCAATTGGATGTAACCACTATTCAGCTGAAAGTCTCCAGCAGAATTCTTCAACAAAAGCTAAACAGTCAACATTTTTCAAACACAGCAGGGCTGGTAGGGCCATCCAAAGAGCAAATTTAAGGCAGTTTATTAGGAGCCATCTGAAATTCACTCAGTGTAGCTTAAAGGGCAAGTAAAGAAAAATCTGTAAAGTGCACTTACACAGGACTCCCTCCCCATCGCACTGTACCTGAAGCTGGCCATCTCCCGCACTTACACATCGTAAAGCCCCTTTACTGGTCTGGGGATCAGAAATCTCCTGCAGCTTAATCTCCTAAACGTACGTCATAGAGGCATTCTCATTGGTCTACGCCGTCACGAGTGGTGCCAACCAATCAGAACCCATGTAGCCCATCCTGTCAGCGCTGGAGAAGAGGAGCGAAAGCCGCAGGGATTTTAAATCCCCGAATCGTTAAAGCGGCAATACGATGCTTCAGGTACAACGGGACTGGGTGCGATGGGGAGGGGGTCCAATGTAAGTTCACCTTACAGATTTTTCTGTGAAAGGTGAACTTACACTTAAAAACACTAAATTATCCATATTCTGCAAAACTAAAAATCACACATATTGACTTTTATGGCCAGCTTTCAAAGAGGGAGACTATCTCATAAAAATTCCAAAAATGACCTTGTTTCCAGTACAGAATCAGATGTCCATTCTTCTACCTGGAAATCTTCTTGCCCAGAAGCTCAATGGCCACCATGGATATTGGGAAGACAGCCAAACAGAGACAATCTAAATGGTGCAATTCACAAGAGCTGGAGAAGGTGCCATAATTGTGCATGGAGAGCTCTGTCAATAGCAAATACAGGAGGTAAAGCGGACTATGTCACCATAAACAATTTCTAGCCATCATAAATGGAGCCAAGTGGACAAGCTGCAATAAATAGACAGGGAGGGAGCAATGTAGAGAATAACTTATTGGGGGGGGGGAATAGTGATCCTTTTTTTTCCTATCATGTCCGATTATCAGTTACCCCAGTAACAGCACATCCATCAAAATGTGCTTTTTACCTGATCTAGCCATCTACTATGGGAGCAGGAAAAAAAATAAAGCATACCACCAGCTAGTACTGTAAACGTATTTTGAAATTAATGCATATAACAGCATTGTCCTCAAATGGCCCTAGGTTCCAAGAATTTGCCCCTGGAGATGCCCAGGCTTAGGATACTGATAGTTATATTTTTATGAATATACTGTTTGGGATCAAAGAGAACAAATCTATACATTCAAAGCATCAAAAATATAAACACCAAGAGGTGCAGCTGTTCATCCATCAAAACTACATGTAAATTTGTTCTGAGGCAAAAACAAATGTTCTCAGGCTATATTCTCCGCAAATCAAATGTTGATTTAAAAGAAGTGGGTGGAAAAAAAAAAAAAAGTGTTTTGCCCAGTAAATGGAGCGCAGGAGTGCACTTATTTCCCATGATACTCAGCACCACCTACTGGCCGTAAGGAGTAGTTTCACCATTCACATGGTTTCTTTTTTAATATTTGACCAGCAGAGAATACAACCTGCAAAAATTTGATTTACCCCCATTTGCATAACGTGCATTTACACGCAGTTTCGATGGATGAACAGCCATGCAATTATTTTATAAATAAATCATTGTCACTGTAGCATGCATGAATAGGGGGTATAAATATACAGCACGTTCCTGAGAACTGTGTTCTATCCCAGCAGTATGCCGCAAACACCCGCTCCTGTCTTATACAGCATCTCACAAAAGTGAGCACACCCCTCACATTTTAGTAAATATTTTATTCTATCTTTTCATGTGACAACACTGAAGAAATGACACTTTGCTACAATGTAAAGTAGTGAGTGTACAGCTTGTATAACAGTGTAAATTTGCGGTCCCCTCGAAATAACTCAACACACAGCCATTAATGTCTAAACCGCTGGCAACTAAAGTGAGTACACCCCTATGTGAAAATGTCCAAATTGGGCCCAATTAGCCATTTCCCCTCCCCGGTGTCATGTGATTCATAAGTGTTACAAGGTCTCAGGTGTGAATGGGGAGCAGGTGTGTTAAATTTGGTGTTATCGCTCTCACTCTCACATACTGGTCACTGGAAGTTCAACATGGCACCTCATGGCAAAGAACTCTCTGAGAAGCTGAAAAAAAGAATTGTCGCTGTTCATAAAGATGGCCTAGGCTATAAGAAGATTGCCAAGACCCTGAAACTAAGCTGCAGCACGGTGGCCAAGACCATAAAGCGGCTTAACAGGACAGGTTCCACTCAGAACTGGCTTCGCCATGGTCAACCAAAGAAGTGCAGTCCATGTGCTCAGCGGCACATCCAGAGGTTGTCTGGGGGAAATAGGGGGAAATAGCCTTATGAGTGCTGGGGGTTGAAGGGGTGGGGGGGGGGGGGGGTCAGCCTGTCAGTGCTCAGACCATACGCTGTACACTGCATCAAATTGGTCTGCATGGCTGTTGTCCCAGAAGGAAGCCTCTACTAAAGATGATGCACAAGAAAGCCCGCAAACAGCTTACTAAAGACAAGCAGACTAAGGACATGGATTACTGGAACCATGTCCTGTGGTCTGACGAGACCAAGATAAACTTATATGGTCCTGATGGTGTCAAGCGTGTGTGGCGGCAACCAGGTGAGGAGTACAGTCAAGCATGCTGGTGGGATTGTCATTGTCTGGGGCTGCATGAGTGCTGCCGGCACTGGGGAGCTACAGTTCATTGAGATAATCATGAATGCCAACATGTACTGTGACAGACTGAAGTAGGGCATGATCCCCTCCCGTCAGAGACTGGGCAATAGGGCAGTATTCCAACATGATAACTCCAAATACACCTCCAAGGCGACCACTGCCTTGCTAAAGAAGCTGAGGGTAAAGGTGATGGACTGGCCAAGCATGTCTCTGGACATAAACCCTATTGAGCATCTGTGGGGCATCCTCAAATGGAAGGTGAAGGAGCGCAAGGTCTCTAACATCCACCAGCTCCGTGATGTCGTCATGGAGGAGTGGAAGAGGGCTCCAGCGGCAACCTGTGAAGCTCTGGTGAACTCCATGCCCAAGAGGGTTAAGGCAGTGCTGGAAAATAATGGTTGCCACACAAAATATTGACACTTTGGGCCCAATTTGGACATTTTCACTTAGGGGTGTACTCACTTTTATTGCCAGTGGTTTATACATTAATGGCTGTGTGTTGAGTTATTTTGAGAGGACAGCATATTTACACTGTTATACAAGCTGTACACTCACTATTTTACATTGTAGCAATGTGTCATTTCTTCAGTGTTGTCACATGAAAAGATAGAATAAAATGTATTTCACAAAAGTGAGTACACCCCTCTTTTTTTTTTTAGATACTGTATGTCTACTCTAGGCCTTCAAAGGGTTACAGCCATATAGACAGCACTTATTTCAGTCTTGTCCTCAGCAATTAATTAGGAATAGGAATTCTAGGCTTCAAAGGACACGTCCATAGTAGTAGATTAAATATGATAGCTCTCCGAATGCTGGAATATTGTGTTATCCACTTACTCAAAAATACTTAACGGTGTTCTATTTTTTAAAAATGTCTGTTTCCCGATCAGCCCAGGAAAGTTCAATGGCCCTACACCCCACCATCCTGCACACATCTCCTTGGTAGTTGTCGATTTTTCTGGTTTAAAAATAAATAGGTATTTCAGTTCTAAAAGAAAACCCTCATGATTTCTAGAAGTAGAGCAATTGTGATCTCCAAGTATAACCTATTCAGGTTCTAAAAATCAAGCTGATCTTCAGCATGATTTGAGGTCTGTATCATAATCATAAGGGTACATGCACCCCGCCATATGAAAATACTACAAACTAAAATATGCAGGATCTTGCCTGGCAGAAGCTGACACCAGGATCCTGTTTAACCGCTTGGCACCCGCACATAGTATATACAGTATACTGTAGGCAGGCGGCACAGCCAGGCACCAGGATGCTTCCATATGCCGCGGGAGCGGACCTGTGCTGTTATTGGACACAACACAAGCTTGTCAGCAGATTTCAGCCAAGGATTTTGGCTGAAACCCGCTGATCGGCTGTGCGACAAATACAGAGAGTGATCTGTTTCTTCTCCGTGAGTTCAGGGAGGAAAACAGCCAGATCTGTGAGCAGCACACAGACTTTTTAGGCACACAGTCAACCCCTCCCAGCCAATGTCATTAGTACAGTTATCAAATGATCACTGTATTAGTGCCACTAGCAACGTCTGTCAGTTAGTGACCCTCCCAGCCAGTGTCTGCTTTCACACTGCCCCGCCACACTATCAGAGTAACACTATAAGTCGCTGATCACCGCCATTACTAGTATAGTTTCTGTATTGATCAGTATCTTGATCACGATCAGAACTATACTATTACCATTATCTCCAATTGTATAGAGTCCTCAAAACGCAGTTTGGTATTTACCAAAACATGTAGCGTAATACATTTTGGCCTAAATGTATGAAGAAATTTGATTTTATTGGATATGTTTTATTTTAACAGAAATTAGAAAATCTTTGATGCCATTTTTCATTTATATATTAAAAAATAAAACCCAGTGGTGATCAAATAATCACCAAAAGAAAATGATGTAAAGTGGTTAAAAAGTTTGAGCAATTTTTACATGCCTACAGTAATACAGCGTAAATGGTGCTACTGTTAGGATGCAGTCAGCTTCTCAAGGAAACCTCCTAGTACCCTCCATTACAAGGATGCAGACAGCCATTGCCACCTGTTCCATTGCTAATATGCAGGCAGCTTCCGTTGCTAGGATGCAGGAGGCTTCTGCCGCCTAGCGTCTTCCGTTGCTAGGACACAGGAGGCTTCTGCCGCCTAGCATCCTTTCATTGTTTAGGCACAGGTGGCTTTTGTACTTCAATACAGTAGATTTGTGCTGTATGATGTACACATGTAAATGTGAACACAAATGGTTTACATTCATACAGTGTAAGAAAACCATTCCATACACAGGAGCTCAGACACAGGATTTTCAATGGATCTGACCACAGTGCAAGTTTACTGATCTTTATACAAGTGTGCGCAAGGGCCCATAAACCAGGGGTCTCAAAATTTTCTAAACAAAGGGTCAGTTTACTTCAGACTTTTGGGGGCAAATGTAGCCAGTGGGAGTAGAAAAGGAGACATCCGTAGAAAAAAAAAATGCCCCATCTTTCGTGTCAGTGGGAAGAATTGTGCCCCTTCATTGGAGTCAATGGAGGGGGGGGGGGGGGAATAACCCCATGGCTGGTATCAGGGAATAAAACAGTTCCCCAAGGGCCCGATAAAAGGAAGCAAAGGGCCACAGACTGCAGTCAGGAGACCACTGCCATTAACCAACAATACACCTGCCTTTAGATCCAAATACTGATCACTGCATTAGTGCCACTAGCGACCTTGGAACATCCCGCCAAGAGAGTTCACAAAGAAGCACATATCCAAATAAAACTTAGCAAACTGAAATGCAAGTTAACCTATAACAGATTGGATGAATCAAGTATTTTCAGTCCTTGTTAGTTCTCCAATTCAGGAGAATGGATAAACAATGGCTTCACTGACAGGGCCTGAATCACCTCGATGTCCAATTTCTGCATACCAACTCCAGCTCCCATACACATACTGTATGTACACACATCTCCTACACAAAGCATGGGCCAGGGCATTCCTGTTCAAGCATCAGGAATTATCCCCAGCAATCACTAGAAATACATGATGTGCTTTTGCCAGTTACATAGGGGAATGCATGTCATCTTATGTTTTTGTCACATTGAACTAGTATCTCGTGTGTCCATTTCATCTATGGGAAAAAAATATGACTTCCCGATTTCAAATCATACAGAGGACTGCAGGTCATTCCTCCCCAGCAGGCAGATAATCTATGAAACACAAAGTTTTACAGCTACAACCCCCCCTGTGTGCATTCTAAAGCAAACTAGAATGAGGATGCCAGCACTAAGGTAAAGTGACACTAAACAATGTCCTTATTCTCCAAAAATAATCCATACACATCCACTATTTAAAGCGGTAGTAAAGTTTATAAAAAATAAATAATTTTTCCTCCTGCAAGGCAATGTCATAATGTGCTAGTATGCATTGCATACTAGTACATTAGGAAATACTTACCTTGAAATTAAGCCTTCCAGTGGCACACTGGAAACGCCGATAGAGCTTCCATCTTCACCCGGTCTCCCTTGGAGATTCACGGGGTCTGCCCACTTGAATGGCTGAGCTGTGGGGGCATCATGGCCATGGCATAGGGCACTGGATGAATGGCATGAGTGCACGGTTTCTTTAAAGCACATTCTCTGGTGCCAAGCAAGCAAATATCTCCTAAACAGTGCACATTTAAGAGATATTCATTTTACCTACAGGTAAGCTTTATTATAAGCATACCTATAGGTAAAAAGCACAAAGTGGAGTTCACCACCGCTTAAATGGCCTTGTATTCGATTTTTTAGGAAATCATTTCTTACTGAGTTCTTCTGCCACCTTGAAATGTCATCTGTGAGCTCCTTAACCACTCCTTTCCCCCGCCCCGTACCTCTGTTTGCTTGGAATGAGCAATGTACGCTAATTGTAGTCACGTGCACTGCTCTATGCACACTACACATCCCATAGTCCAGGGCTTTTCAACCTCCGTCCTCAAGTACCCCCAGCAGGCCATGTTTTGGGAACTTCCCTTAGATAAAATAGGTCTTAACAGCATATCATTGATATTGATTTAAAGCAGCTGTGCAAAGTAAAGGAAAACCTGAAAACATGGCCTGTTGGGGGTACTTGAGGACTGAGGTCAAGAACCACTGCCATAGTTCATCTTGGGAGCGAGCAAGAGAGCTACGTCCCACATACAGTGTAACATGGAGAAGGAACATGGCCACCTTTTAACACAGACACTCTCAGCCATGGTATCATGGAGTTGTAGCTGACTGACCTCCCATCTCATGGTGCCTGCAAAGTCCTGGGGCCAACAGCACTTGGCAGTGACGGGACACCAATATCTTTTTTAGCTGCCCGTATCAGTGGCATTCTTCTCACTGACCATCAATGTATGTGCCGTGTTTCCTACTCATTGATTTGGTTTTAGCACGGGTTTCCTGAGAACTGAGAGTTCATTTTTCTAATCGCACAAAACCTCATGTAACGAAACTGTTGCTAAATGCAGAGTGTGAATGGGGCCATAGGAAAGCATTGTCCGGGTATAGGTGCGGTAAATAACTTCATCTATCCGCAGCTAAAAGCGAAATTCTATCCACCCGTGTGAAAAGGAGCCGAACCAGAAGTCAGGTCACAGCAGAAAAAAATAAATAAATAAAATTACAATTTATCAATTTGGAGGAGACAGAGCAATAGAAAGGACCATTATGAGCCACGAATACGTATTTAAATTTGTATTAACATATCAGAGTTTAGGGTCACTTTAATGTATGAAACTTGTCTTTCCTGTAGGATTTGTGCTGCTTTATACCAACCACACCCTCCATATAGTAAACAATACATGGTGCCTGGACTTTGCTCTGAAGTCATGTACAATGCAAGATGTGGATTGCCAGCAATGACTACAACCAAAGCCAACAATGCTCCAGTGTTGTGGGCTAGGAGAGAAGCCAGGGGCAGCTGGATGATGTGCTGCAGTCAGAATCAGGAATAGCACTGTTGGTAAACGGCTCTGTGTGCAGAGATTTGGCCTGCAAGCGTTATTGACGCACACTCCATGCAGGTGCACCATCCACACAGAACAATCAGACGCTTGTCTCTACCCCGCCAACACAAACCCTCTTCACTGCTGAAGCTGGAAAATGTGTTTTATTAAAGTGGACCTTTACCCTACAAAATATTTTCCACAACCTCCTTGCCAAATGGATTTTTTTTTGCAAATGTCTCCAAGCTTTGTGTTCTGCAGCGCAGTACTTCTTTCTCATGGGAAAGAATGACATTTCCCCCGCCCCCGGGATGTCCACGTCACAAGCCGCCCCCCCACCCCGGGATGTCCACGTCACAAGCCGCCCCCCACCCCGGGATGTCCACGTCATAAGCCGCCCCCCACCCCGGGATGTCCACGTCACAAGCTGCCCCTAAAATGTTAGGCCTCATACACACGGACGTTTCTTAAAAAAACAACAAGCAAAGAAAAAAAGTCGGGCCCGACGTCAAGGGAAAAAAAAAAAAAAAAATCAGTGTTTTTCGGCGTTATGCATCGGCGTTAGTGAGCTTTAGTGAGCGTCTGCGTCAATAGGCTTTTTTTTAAAAAAATCATCCCTCTGCTATTTTTCAACCTAAAAACGTTGGCGTCAAAAAACGCCGGTACACTATTAGTTGCCGTTTTGTGGCGTCGGCATCAAATAATGCCAAAACGTTACAGCCTCAGAACGCACTGGCTGTGGGTTCTAGTTTCAGCTCACTAGCGCTGACGCCATCTACAGCTCAAAAACGTTGGTGTTTTTATGGGGCCATTGACCAACATGGAGAGCTGCAAAAAACGCCTGAAAATGCCGGCGTCAAAAAACGTCCATGTGTATGAGGCCTAAAAGCGATCACTTCCATCAGATGGAGTTGTACTCATTGCTAAATGCAGTATGTTTGTATGTATGCATGCATGCATATGTATTTCAATGAAACTAGTTCACACCACTGCAGTGCTTTCATGTGCATTACAGTACAGCATACGCACATAGACATATCAGGACACACGTGAACGCAGCACAAACGCAGGTAGAACTGCAGACTGAACATGGGGATTGTGGTGTAAACTAGCCCTTAGTCTAGAGGTGCAGAGATTAAGTGCATTACCTACCTCATACCTGGCTATGGCAGTCTTCCTCCATCCATGTGACCAGCCCAGTGCTGCCACTTGTCTAAGGTGCTTCAGACTGCAGTTACATGCTCCCCTCCCCCACGTACAATGCAGTGTTAATAACCTGCACTCTATAGGATCACATCGAGGGATGGAAGTAATACACCTAATCCCTGCACCCCCATAGTAAATGAGCATTTAATCCTTGTAATATAAATAAGACCCCGCTCCAAGAGAAGATTTTTTTCTCTTTTTCAAGTTTAGCTTTTAAAAACAACTCCTCCCAAAATTATTGAATTATAATTGTCCAACTTCTAGAGCTTATGTAACAAAAATGTCTAGAATCTAAGCGAAGGCTCCATTCACACTATATGTATAGGGCCACAAAACACATAGACAAGGCAATCTGCCTTATGATCTACAACTTCTGCTCACAACAAACTGGAAAAAAAGGACAGGCCTTTTACTATAATCACAAAGTGCTGTGGTGCATAAAGATGAATAAAATGACACACTGTTTCAATAAAGTTGAAAAAGAAAAGAAAAAAAAAAAAAAAAAAAAAGTAAAAAACTATATGTCATTAGAAGACCTCATCAGCACGGCTTCCTTCGCAGCGCACACTAGTGGCCACTGATGTGACGAGCTCTAAAAGGTGTCAGCTTCCAGACTGTCATACAATCTGGCAGAGAGGACAAAGATGATCACACACACACACTATACAATCTCTGTACAATTTCCTTTAGAGAGTTACCAAATGTAATATGCCAACCCTCACACAGTATTAAATCAGGCAGGCTCTTATACTACATAAATTGATGGCAAATCTAAAGGAGTCTGTAGATTCATTTTCTCTATAGTTGACAGAATATCAGATTACACGATAGCGTTTAATAGTCTTATGCCCCGTACACACGGGACGACGATCGCACGTACGATCGTGTTGAATCATATGTTGGCTGTTTTATGCAGCATACTGACTGCACTACACGATCGTACGACCGCAGAAGAACGCTCAGGTGCAAGTAATTAGCATCTGGCCGTTCCTGACTTTGGAGCATGCGTGTTTTGCACAATACAACTTTGTTGTACCAACTGCTCTGTACACACGATACAACGGTCGTATGAGAGCTTGTTGGTACGACCAAGTTTTCTAGTCTGCTCATACAACTCCCTTGTACGACCGTTGTATGTCGGCTGCTCAAAATCGCGCATACGATCGATTCCGCATACAACAGTCGTGAGTACGACCTGTTGTATGCGATCGTGGAACCGTGTGTACGAGGCTTAACACTCCAAGGTAGAAACCATTACTTTTCACACACAAACATAGCCTACAGTCCTTGTACCAGTGTGACTTAACATAGTGTGGATGTAAATACAAACAGAATGACATTTAGGCGTTGTTTACACAGGCGGCAGAGGGGTGGTAAAAGTAGGTGGTTGTTCTGCACTCACCACCCGCCGAGTGCATGAATATATGGCCAGTGGCTATGTCAGTACACACTGCTACAGTTACAGAGCATTGAAATTTAGAACTTACGTCTAACAGAAGAAACTGCTGCAAAAAGCACCCCATTCTAGTGAATAGGAGTGCACTGCGACGGGTCCTCACTGATTAAAACAGGGGATCAGATGGAGCCCCAAGCTGTGTGTCAACTGTTTCTGAAAAGCAATCCACCGCAGATCGCTCTTTAGAGTTGTTTTAAGGACTGGGCAAATGTGTAAACAAGGCTTTTGCTTCCTAAGGCTGCATTCAGCACACAGGTGCAGAAGCTACGTTGGCGTGTTTTTCACGCTTAGGGCAACCCATTTAAGTGAATGGGCTACCCTATGCTGTTGATCAACAACTGCTAAGAAAAAAAAAAAAAAAGTGACATGTCACACGTGTGAATGAGGCCTAAAGCACTGAGTAACAAACAGTTACTATGTTTTATTTTAAACTTTTTTAAAAGAATGCTTTCAGATTTTGTTTCACCCTTTGTTACATATCGGCACCCCAGCAACTGCTGCACACCAGGGTGGGTTCCCTAATGGCTACAGCAATGGAACATGCCTGCGCAGTGTGTGTCAGCTTGTAGGATTTACCTAGGAGAGTGTAACACCCATTCAGAGAAAGGGACAGAGCATTGTCACACCAGTAGATAAAATGCCAGAACAAAAATTAGGGAATTTTTTACAAAAGCTGCAGATTTAATCAGATTTCGCCCCGTTTCACACTTTAGTGATGCCAGACATCGCATGTGAGTCGCACCACACTGCCGGGCAGATCACATGCAAGGTCTGCGCGGTGCAAATTCAGCTATAAAGATGATAGGGCTGAATTCACATCGCATTCGGATCAAAATGGTGCAGGACCCTTTTTTTGGCCCACAGTGGAATTGGATCGCACGGTTGTTCACACCTACGGGATCCGATTCTGCACCATTCGACAGTTCGCACAGTGATTTGCGAACCGATCTGGGGGTGTCATTAACTTTGTATTGACACCCACAGTGGTTCGCATAGGGCAGTGTGAACCCAGCCTGAAACAAACTTTTGAAGTGGTTGTCAAGTCATGACAACCACTTTAAACTACAGGTAAGCTTATAATAAGGCTTACCCATAGATCCAGGAAATATCTCCTAAACCTGTACAGTTCAGGAGATATTCCTGTATCTGCATGTGCCGTCATCGGCACATGCGCACTGAAGAACTGGCACCTGGGATAGCCTAGGGTGCCATTTCTTCTGTATTCGTGCCGTAAATGACAGCTCCCGTGCGCATGCGCGGGAGTGACGTCAGCGCGGCTCCGCCAATCACAGCGCTGGAGCCCGCACTGTGATTGGATGGAGCCGCAGACCCGGAAGACTGATGTCGCCAGTCACAGCGGTGTGCCGAGACCGCTGCAACAGCTTTGTTCCGAGGTGTTTCATAATGAGCTAGTGTGCGCTGCATACTAGCTCATTATGCCTTTTGCTTTGCAGGTTTTTTTGGGGTGGGGGGCTGGGGGCAGCTTTACAACCACTTTAAAATTGCTTTAACATGGTAACTTGTATATGAGATTTTAGTGATTGGGTTTACACATACTTGAAATATTTGCTTATAGACAACACTACAGCTTTCTGAACACACAAAGGGTCTAATTACCTAAAACACACCAATCTGTGTATACCTGTCATAAGGGAAATCCAGGGCCATCACTGCTGACACCCTCCTAAGAGATCCGCTGACTTGGCCGCCACATGTTGACCCTCTGACATTAAAGCCTCATGCACACGGGACATTATAAAAAACCGCCAGTAGCATTAGCTATAGAAAGCTGAATAATAAGTTTTGCAGTGTTTTCCAGTGTTTTTTAGCAAAACTATACCCACACAAAAGCTTATGGCTCAAAAACATTGATAAATGCCGAATAGCTGCATTTTTAAGCTTTTACAGCTGAAAAACTTCTCTCCAAACCCACTATTTCTGGGGTTTTTCCAGCCCCTACCAAAAACAGTTGATAACAGCCTATGTGTGCTTGGATACAAAGGATAACATGATGGGGAGTTTACTGGCTGCAGAAAAAAAACGTCTGCAGCCAAAAACAGCAGCTGTAAAAACGTCCACTGTGCATGAGGCCTTAGCCCTCATCCACATTGCAGTGATTTGGCATGTCAAATCGCATTCCAAATTGGCGGCAATGGAATCAACCTAATCGGTGCGACGATGCATTTGCAGCGCTGCACCGATTTCCAAAAGTAGTTTCTGTACTACTTTTGGCATTTTCAGGTGCGATTTCCATTGACATCTGTGCAGCAATCCACACCGATAACTCTGAAATCGCACCTGAAATCGGGACGGACATGCGGGAATGAGATGGTGCGAGTTCAGCTGAACTCCTGCGATTTCATTCCCGCACTCAGTGTGAACCTAGGCTTAGGGTCCATTCACACTGGCAGCTAGCTACATGTTAGGTTGACAGCGGTGCCAATGCACGGATCTCAGCACATCATGCAGCTTACGTTTGTTAAAGGAACCTTATTGAAATTTCATTTGATTCTTTGGGCTGAAGCATAATGTAAGGCAGTGGATCGCGTCACACGGTGCTGGAAGAAAGTACTCCATGCCGTACATCCAGCACAACACTGTGCTATGGCCAGGTAAAAGATGAGGCACTTTGCTTTGCCTTGCAGTGGGACAATGCTGAAAATAACCGCCCATGGCAGTACCACTGCCCCTAGTGTGAATGATCCCTTATACTGAACTCACAAAATATCCCAGCTCTATATCCATATGATTTTGAAGTGATATTTTCTAATCAAGTCATTTTTTTTGTTAATGCAAGCAACTGAACATGACCCGGTATCGGGCTCTAGTAGTCCATGTATGGCAGGGCTGTACGAGTAGGAGAAGCATTACAAGGAGGTGATCAGTCCATGTGCTGACAACAGACCATGCTTTGCTTTGGCTTTAGGGCTCAGTCACATGACCATCCATCTCCCAGATCAGAGCATTTCTGTGGCTGCTGATCAGCTGCATCCCCTCTGCCTATACAAATTAAAGCCAGGCTCCGAATGCTCACATGTAATCACACAAGGAGCGATGACCTGTGCTTAGGGACAGATGATCGCCTCTGGACACAAAGGTCATCTGTCCCTAGCAGAATGTATTTGTTCCTTGTGTGATTACACCTGACCAGCCGTGCACAGTGTCAGCCTGTCATTGATTTCTACAGACTTCTGTCATTGGCTGATCACAATCACCTGACTGCTCAGGAATACGATGATCTGGATGGTTCATGGCTCTGGACTGCTTTGTGAATAAGCCCCTATGTTCCAATCAATGCTCTGTGCAAACTGTTGGCGCTATATAAATCCTGTATAATAATAATCTGTGTTGACCATTGCAGTCACTCATACGCAGTATTGGGTCACAAAAAATGAAGAACAATGCTGGCTGCCTAGGGCTATAGAACCACCGAGATAGCAGAACACACAGAACTCGATCCATCTTGATATAGTGCAGAACCCGGACCACCTTCACTAGAAGAGAGAATGCACAGTCCACAGCACAGCTCACACAAGCGGTCTGTCTTATGGGTGACACCAGCCTGGATCTCCGGCGGCCGGCATACCATTGTGGTGTCAGGTTCTCTGTGTCCTCAGGCTGCACATTTTGCGGTGTACCTGCCCTGTTGTGGAGGAGTTCCCTGAGGCAAGGCATCCTAGTGACAGTCGCCAGTCATGGCATTCCTGGCATGCCTGCCCCCACACTGATCACCTCTTACATCTCTATGCCAATACACATCATGGTTAACCCCTTCTCTATAGCAGCCTTCCTACAAATCCATGAGGCTGCTTTGCACATGCAGCAGTCCCTGCCCTCTGCGGTGGATCATTGTGTGGAGCATCATGGCACCATACAATGGGATGTGGCTTCGTTCCCCTCAGATACGACCAGAAGTGTAGAAATTGCAATGTGGCCGGCGATTCAAATTTGTGGTACTACCTTAAACTCTTGGCACCCGTTGAACATATATGTGTGACAAAAGGGTGGGCTTTCGCGCCAACATGCCACATGTATGTGAGCTGTGCGGAGAGTGCGCTCCCATCGGTACAGAGACCTCACTGTCAAAGACAGCTCTTGGTGCGCTACCAATGTCTGCTGTGATTGACAGCATCACAGCCAATGAGGAAGGAGAGACCTGGAAGAGCTGCTGAACATTGCTGGATCGAGATGGGGCTCGGGTGAGTGTACAGTTGTGCTCATAAGTTTACATACCCTGGCAGAATTTATGATTGCTTGGCCATGGAGTTTGAACACTGCTGATTGGCATTCTAAATTCCTTGGATATATTTTTATATCCCTTTCCTGTTTTATACAGTTCAACTACCTTTTTCCGCAGATCCTTTGACAATTCTTTTGCTTTCCCCATGGCTCAGAATCCAGAAACGTCAGTGCAGCACCGGATGAAAGATGCAAGGATCTGTCAGGAGTTGAGAAACTCACTGACCTTTTATACAAACACACTAATTACAAGCAAACAGATCACAGGTGAGGATGGTTACCTTTAATAGCCATTCAACCCCCTTTGTGCCAACTTGTGTGCATGTTATCAGGCCAAAATCACCAGGGTATGTAAACTTTTGATCAGGGTCATTTGGGTAGTTTCTGTTGTCATTATGATTTAAAAAGAGTAAACACAGTTGCTTGATAATAAATGACTTCAGCCAAACACTAATCATGAGTGAAAGAAATGTTTTTGTGTTCTTATTCCTATTCTCTGAAAAATGGCCAAGAAATCATAAATTATGCCAGGGTATGTAAACTTATGAGCACAACCGTATTAGGGAGGGCATGCTGCACACTGAAGGGTTTTTTTTAACCTTCATGCATTAAAAAAAAAAAAAAACCCTCTCCAGTCTTTAGAACCACTTTAAAGGTTTAGTCCATTTTTAGACCAGGTTTCAAGTCATAGTCGGGATGTACATAAAGCCTGGTCACCTGCAGCATCCCCGAAATCTAACCCCCCCCCCCTTTCCTGAATAAGGGGGTACTTCTACGATGATGTTTAATTTTAGTGACATCACCACAATTGTACTTCAGTCATTACTTTCTCCAGCCTCATAACAGAAGAAGAAGGTCTGTACCTCCATGCACACTGCGCCCACACAATGCACTGGTTGCAGCTGAAAAAGCTCTGCAGGCCTGAAAACAAACACAATTAATGCACCTTTTTTATCACTGCTGGTGGTGCATTTATTACATTTTTCCAATAGGTGGTCTATGCCTTTAATTGTATTTCTGGCCGATCAACAGGTGTACTTGCTGTGTCCCCTATAGGGCTAAAACACGGGGAATGTGCACATAACACAGGGGGGCAGCAAAGAGGGTGTACACATA
>BLSH010093521.1:283613-308154 GCA_018402905.1 Glandirana rugosa
GTCGAGTGATGCTGAGCTGTATACTGTGTCCTGTGATGCTGAGCTGTATACTGTGTCCTGTGATGCTGAGCTGTATACTGTTTCCTGTGATGCTGAGCTGTATACTGTGTCCTGTGATAGTGAGCTGTATACTGTGTCCTGTGATGCTGAGCTGTATACTTTTCCCTGTAATGCTGAGCTGTGTACTGTGTCCTGTGATGCTGAGCTGTATACTGTGTCCTGTGATGCTGAGCTGTATACTGTGTCCTGTGATGCTGAGCTGTGTACTCCTGACACAATATGTGGAATACAGGGGACGGAGTGGGTGGATTATATAAGGGACGGGGTTTATTAGAAGTAGGAGGGGTCAAAAGGAAGGGCGGGGCCTGGCGCCCCCCCATCCACAAACTTCACCAGCCGCCACTGCGTTCAAGTAAGTTTTTTTTTAGGTGTATGAGAAATTAACTATGGCCTTTTCACCATTTAGAGCCGGTTCACACTGCCACAACTTTTCAAAGTTGCAGATTTTCAAAGTTGCATAGATGGGAACGGGTGCCATTGAGATCAATGGATTGTGACTTGTCGTGCGAATTTGTGTCCAAAGTCACATGACAAGTTGCACTATTCTAAACGGAGCCTGTTTTTACTCACACTGTGGGAAAATCAACACTCTCCAGATTCTTCCAAGAGAGGATACACATGAATGTGATATATGAAGCCTGTTGGTTCAAGCAGACAAGGATAAGGATGGCAACACTTAACAGGCTGTCACATTTATTTAAGCACATGGTCTATACACTCTAGAGGCATGTTTCCAATCGCTCTGTGAAGGGGTTACCTGTTCCGACATTGAACAGTCTCCAAGTTTTTTTTTTTTCAGGCAAACCAATCCTATTCAGCTGCTTCTAATAGCGATTAAGGATGAACATGACTGCAAGAATACTGCTTTGTTCAAGCAACCAAGGATAAAGATGATGGCAGCTAACAGGTTGTGATGTTCATTAAGCCTGTGGTCAATACACTCTAAGGAATGTGTCCACTGGCCCAATGAGGGGTTGCCTATTCTGGCAATATGCAATCTCGGGGACTTCCCAGGCAAATGATCATCTTCAATCTCATCAAAGAGAAGATACAAATGAGTGTGACTATGAATCCTGCTGCTTCAAGCAGTCAAGGACAAAGATATCAACACCGAATAGGTTGTCACATGCATTAAACATGTGAGCAATACACTCTAAAGAAGTGGTTTCCACTCACGCTGTGGGCAAATCAACTTTTTCTAGACTCTTCCAAGAGAAGATGCACATCGAATAGAACTATGTGAATCCTGTTGGTTGAAGCAAGCAAAGACCAGATGACGACACCTAACAGGTTGTCACATTCAGGGAGCCCCTCTGCTGGTCTCTGGGGCGGCATATGAGTGTAAATCACTCGCAATGTAGAAGCATTGCAACATCATGGCTAAAGTGGACATTTTCCTTATTACTGGTTTACTAAGCATCTGTATGGAGGAAGCACTGCACTGCTGCTTAACCAGTTCCCGACCGCGATCTGCAATCAGCCACTAGGGGGCGCGCGCACGCCGCTGGCAGCACACGCACGCACCCGCCACACTCCTGAGGAGTGTGCCTGCGGCTTGGGCGGACCCGATGTCCGCCGGCGAGCCGCGATGAGCGGCCACAGGGAAAGAACGGGGAACCGCCGATGCAAACACGGCGGTTCCCCGCTCTGTTAGTAGGGGCATGGGTGATTAGTAGGGATCAGTTAGATCTCTCATGCCCATGTTAGTCCAGCCCCCCCACAGTAAGAACACACAGTTAACCCCTAGCTCTCCCCCCAGGTTAACCCCTTCACTGCCAATGACATTTATACAGTAATCAGTGGACATTTAAATTTCTGATCGCTGAATAAATGTCATTGGTCCCAAAAAAGTGTCAAAAATGTCCGACATGTCCGCTGAAATATCGCATTACCGCTAAAAATAGCAGATCGCCGCCATTACTAGTAAAAAATAAAAAAAAAATAAAAACCCCAGAAATTAATTCTCACCATCCCTAAACACGGCCACTTTTGCGCAAACCAATCAATAAACGCAGATTGCATTTTTTTTTATTACAAAAATGAGGAAAAAAAACGGTGAAAAAAAATTTTTTTTATATATTTTTTTTTTTGGATTTGAATTTTAGCAAAAAGTAAGAAATTTGGGTTTTTTTGCAAAATGGTCGCTCTTCTTTTGTTTATAGCGGCGATCAGAAATGACGCAAAGGCGATCAAATACCACCAAAAGAAAGCTCTATTTGTGGGAAAAAAAGGACGCAAATTTTGTTTGGGTGCAACGTCGCACGACCGCGCAATTGTCAGTTAAAGCGACACAGCGCCGAATCGCAAAACGTGCTCTGGTCCTAAAGCTGGAAAACCTTCCGGTTGGTAAGTGGTTAATAGTCATTGAACAAGCTCAATGTTTCTGCTTACCTTCTTTTTCTGCAGGAAAGCAAATGCCAACCCCGAATAAAGACCAGCGCTACTAAATAAGGTAGGGGACCATACCCATCTGCTTCCCAGGAAAGGCAGCCCTCTTCAGGCTCTGCCAAGATGTGCATGAACATGACTTTATGAATCCTGCTTTGCTCAGACAGTCAGGGATTAAGATGATGATAGACACAATTGTCACAATTCATTAAGCATGAGATCAAGACACTCTAAAAGAGCTGTTTGGACTTGCCTTGTGCAAGGGTCATGTATTCTGGCAAGGTCCAGTTTTCCTTCTGAAGCCAGTAACTGGACTCAATAGCTTTCTAAGGCCGACCAACCTTCAGACTCTTCCAAAGAAGAATATATGTAGGAGGATGCCCTATGTCTGCTTTTTCATTTGTCCTTTCTAAGGCTGATGAGATTCATTTTAGATGGAAAGCAGTGGAAATAAGTTAGGTTGGTTCTTAATCATCGGATGAGGGCCCTGGAGATGCTATAGAGCTTTGGTTGGTTGCTCATCTTCAGCAAGAGCCAGCTAGTTCCCTCACAGAGGTTGCTTCTGGGTGTCTCAAATGACAGTGGGGGAAGTATTCCTTCCGCAGAAGAAGATGCTCCTCTTGATCTTGATGGTCCGTGCTCTGAAGACAAGTCATTTGATATCAGAAAGGCATTGTATGAGGGTATTGATGAATGCAGCAGTCCCCACAGTGGCCTGGACTAGATGGCATCTCAAACACTTTAAGCTTGCTTTACTCCAGCAGTGGGTCAAGCTCACTGTAAGAACCAGTTTGCTCAAGGAAGATTGAAGGGATCGATTCCTCATTCTAGAATTGATGGCGGCACTGGAGGCATTACTGATCTTTGCACCACTATTTCAAGACCATTGTGAGCATTCAGACAGTAGCATATGTGTCGAATCAGGGAGGAAAGCAGCCTTGGGCAGATTGCGGCATACATCTTTTGGTTGCCGGAGTGCAATCTGTTGTCCCTGTCAGTCTCTTACCTTCCCAGAGAATATGTGAGCAGACACTATTTGAGCACACACTTTCTGGATCTAAACAAATTGATGTTTCCTATAACTGTTTGCTCAGTGGGGCACACTACAAGTGGATTTAATGGCATCTCCTGTCAGTGCTCAGCTGGTAGTGTTCTTCTCCTGGTTCTTCCATCCGAGAGCCAGTGGTCATGATGCTCTGTCCCAGCGTTGGATTTTCTGTGCCTGTATACGTTTTTTTTTTCTCTCAAACTTCCCTAATCCTGAACATGATCCGTTCATGGTTTCTACTATTGAGGCAGTTGATAGCTCTGCTGATGGCACTTCAGAGATCTTTGGTACTCGGACAGCATGCCTCATCCCAATATGGCTCAATTAGACAGCCTGGTTATTTTTAAGAAGCTGGCTAGCCCAGGTGGGCATAGCAGAAGAGGTCCAGTGGAAGCTGTTTGAATCTTGAAAGATATCCTTTAATGCTACGTATTATAGCATGTGGAAAAGATCTTTGGTGTGGCAATGATTATTCAATGCAATCCTGAGTCTTCCTCTCGTATTGAGGTCTTGGCGCTCTTGCAATCGGCCCTAAACAAAGGGCTTGGCAACAGTTCGGTCCAGTTGTCGACCGTTTCAGCTCTAACGGTTCATTGTGTAGAAGATCAGGTTTCATACAAGCAACCTTGTAACTAAATCAATAACCAGTCGTGTCTCTGAAAAAATCCAAGCTTTCTCAGCTAAGTCTCCATATTTTGAGCAGTTTCAAGACAGAGGTTCTTTTCTTCAAAAGGTTGGACCTTTTTCTCATATAAGTTCGGAAGTGGTGCAACCTTCATGGTCTGCTTTTTCGGGACAGTAAGATTCGTCAAGAGTGGACGCAATTTTTAGGTAATTTTTTCAACGTATCTGCAGAACACAGAATTTCAAGCTGGCAAATAACTGGTTATCTATCAGTAAGTCCTACAATTGATCAAATGCCCCCATCTAGAATCCTGGTAATCCATAGCCAAATCCTGGTAATCCAAGTATTCAAACGCTTTCATTGCTCATTATCGCTTAGATGTAATGTACGGCCCGGCTTGGGCAATGGGCAATTTGGTGCTGACCTCCGTTTTTTCTGTCAATATAATACAGGTTTTCTGGGCATTGAGTTGGAGTGATGTGTGGTTATTTTTTCCCGCCCTGTTTTTTTTTTGTATGCTAGTTAGATCCCATATGTAGCCTGACATGATGAGCTCCAGGAATAGGGAAAATTGTTATCATACTTACCGTAATTTTGCTTTCCTGGAGGCTCATCCTGTCAGCCTAGGGTTTCCCGCCCTGATGTTCCGTCGCGGGGTGGTTTAGGAACGTAGGGGTATAGGGAGGCCCTCCTTTTATTCATTTAGTGGGTTGCCCTATGGTAGTCAGAGGGGAGGACCTGGCCCATACGTAGGCTGACATGATGAGCCTCCAGGAAAGGAAAATTACAGTAAGTATGATAACAATTTTCCCTAGTATCGCTTCCCCAGTGACCCAGGAGACCACAGAGGAACCAGGCTCCTCCTGACTTCCTCTCCAGCTGCAGAGCCACTGCTGTTGAGTGCCACCTGCAGTGGAGGAAACAAACTGCACCTGCCTACACTTCCATACCCAGCTTTAGGTATAATATGTAAAATGGGTAGGTACTGCGCTTGGGATTGTGCTTGAAAGAGCCTGCTGCCACCCAGGAAGTTAACCCCCCAATCGGGATTAGCTCAGATTATAGTAAGGTATATACACGTGGGTTAGGCGCTGTTCTGGATAACAGGACTAATAAGTAAAAGTTTACTGCATGTAGGTGTCCCCTAGTGGTTCAAAGAATTGTGATTCATCTTATTCTTTGAACCACTAGGGGACACCTACACGCAGTAAACTTTTACGTATTAGTCCTGTTATCCAGAGCAGCGCCTAACCCACGTGTATATACCTTAGGTATAATATGACTATTAAAAATTTGCATAAGTATATTGTAGGTATCTATGGTACATGGCTAACTCAGCTCTTCAGAAATACTTCTGCATATTACTGCACTGAGAAGAGTTAACAACTATATAAAACCCAATATTCGTTTCTGCCATTTATTTCATATACAGAAAAGGTCAGTATTAAGAGAATGATTGTGACATACATTACTATTTGCATGCCCACCACATCAGAGAACATACATTATTCAATATAATACTTTATTACCACTTTTGTAATTGTTCTTTTCTTCCTCTTTCCATACCTATATTCACTTTTTTCTTAGCAACTTCCTTCTCATGCTTCCTGATCGTATTCCTTAAATTTGAACTATACTTACCTCCCCACCTAGCCACTGACATTTTCGGGTGGCCAACTTCCGGGTCTTGATTGCCGGGCCCTTCATTGGCCAGTCAGGGATGAGGTCACTCCTGCGCATGCACAGGAGTTCAGTCATATTCAGCATTGCCGAACTTGTACAGTGAGCTGCGCCTGCGCATGACCTGAAACCTGGAATTCTACTTTAACAATTACTCTTGACAATACTCTTTTGGCAGCATTTTTTGTATGTCTCACAAGTCCTGAACTTTCCCCAATCAGAATTTCATTCTGATATTTCTATTTCCTTCACACAACCTCACCCAAAATGTTTCACCACTTTTGTCGCTTCTTCAGCAGTGTAAAACTGCTCATTTAGTGCCCTAGGTGCAAATTCTACACACATTCAAAAATCAAACAGTTATGATCATTGGCGTTCTCAACATCATACTTGCCTGCTAAGCAATTTTACCCCCTTCCTGCCCAGGCCAACCTTCAGCTTTCAGCGCTGTTGCATTTTGAATGACAGTTGCGCGGTCATGCAACACTGTACCCAAACAAAATGTTTATAATTTTTTTCACACAAATAGACCTTTCTTTTGGTGGCATTTAATCACCACTGTGGTTTTTATTTTTTGCTAAATAAACAAATAAAGACTGGAAAGTTTGAAAAAAGAAAACTTTTTCATAGTTTGTTATACAATTTTACAAACAGGTAGTTTTTTTCCTTCACTGATGAGGCTGCACTGATGAGATGGCACTGATGGGTATTGGTGGGCACTGATGAGGTGGCACTGATGAGGCTGCACTGATAGGTGAAACAGATGGATACTGATAGGCGGCAGTGATGGGCACTGATAGGTGACACAGATGGGCACCGATAGGTGGCACTGATGTGCACTGGTAGGTGTACTGATAGGTGACACTGATGAGGCTGCACTGATAGGTGGCACAGATGGGCAGCAGTGATGGACACTGATAGGTGGCACTAATGGGCACTGGTAGGTGGCACTGATGAGGAGGCACTGACTGGCAGCACTGATGGGCACTGTAGGGACTGCACTGATAATCAGCACACTGATAATCAGTGTGCATGTCCCTTTTACACAAGCCAGTAATCGGCTCTCTTCTCCTCCCCTCATGCTGTCAGTGTGAGAAAAGGAGTGCCGATAACTGGCTTCTGTTTACATCCATGATCAGCTGTGATTGGACATAGCTGATCACATGGTAAAGAACCGCTGATTGGCTCTTTACCTCAATCTGTGATCAGCAGTGTCCAGAGGACACTGCGATCACAGAGCGAGCCTTCCATGCCCTGCAGCAGGCATGTGACGAGAGCAATCATGGGAGGCCATCATATGACGGCCTCCCATAACTAGCCGGCCACGCGGTAGCCGTCCTTCAGCTATAGCGCAGTCGGGAAGTGGTTAAAAGGCTCTGTTGAGCATACCTTATCTATTAGTGACACCACCTCTTCCACACATGTAATGGCTGATAATGTCATTGCGTACAGTTACGCATGCTACATCTAATGACGTCGCCATGTGCACACATTATGAAATGTCACTCCATCACGTCTCATCTCAACACTGCGTGCCGTTCTTTACTTTTTAGTATATCTACTATAGGGGGAGGGATTAGTCAGTCAGCCATATTCTTTCTAATATACCCAATTTTTCTCCAAGGTTTGTTTTTAATACTAATATTCTTGTATGTACTGTTTTTGTAAAGTTACTTATACCACCCCAAATCTTTACTGCAAGCCAGTGCATACTGCTTACAGTTTAGGGTGTCAAAGTAAATAAAATGGGTCCCTAAAAAGGATATCTGGATTTAAAGTGTAACTCCACTTTTGTTGGGTGATCTATGTACATTGCAAGGATTATAACAACCTTTGTTGCAGATTCCTACCTTTTGTTATTCTGAAGACATCCCTGTTTGTTCCTTTGTGCTGAATAGGTCTAATGAGATTGTTTTTTAATTACCAATCAGGTGTGCAGCTGCAGAGCACTAATGCGGAAATCTGCTGGGCCTGCATCTCTTTAGACGTGTTCCTATTGGAAGTATCTCTCCAAAAATGACATTTTTGTTGCATGGAATGCCTGAAATCTGACTTGTATCTTGGGCAGACTTCTGGGAAAATTGGTGAGCCAATCACACAAGCAGGAAATGTTTCTGGGGAATGGTCAGTACACATTCTGCGTACAGAACAACTCCAGGTAGCCATATTGCATTGTCAGAAAATTACAGTGGCTGCAGACTGAAAAGGAAAGGTAATTTTCAATAACATCAATTAAAATATGACTTGTATCGCAACTGTATATGCTATATTATTTTTTCTTTATTTGCTATTTTTTTCCCGACAAAAGTGGAGTTACCCTTTAACATTATTGTGCACAGAAGCAAAATGGATCTTCACCTTACGTACACATGACCTAAAAGACATCTCTTTGGGGTGATTATATGGATAGTGAATTGGTGCGCCAAAAATAATACATACTGTATACATTTTTTTATACATTACAGAAAAGGAAATATATTTTTGAATAAAAGTCACCAACCAGCCATAAATGAGCATAAACAGTAATTGTATACCAAAGTAAGTATTTTTTTATGCTCAATTTTTCTGTCAGCTCTTGACAGAAAGATCCAGCATAAATGGGAGTAGTTAATACACCCATATGCATGCAGCAGGATAAAAACATTTATTAAACATTACTAACTTGAGCTTTCCTTTGGGAAACAGTTACATCAATGGGCTTAGTTCCACTTTCTGGTGTTATAAAATTAAATCATAGGCTTTCAAAGATAAGTGTGTGTCTATTGTAATTGATTTGTATTATCACAGTGGCTAAGTGGTTAGAACTAAGGCCATTGGTTCAAATCCCAACGCGACACTATCTGCCTGGAGTTTGCATGTTCTCCCTGTGCCTGCAGGGGTTTCCTCCATATACTCCAGTTTCCTTCCACATTCTGAGACCTCATACACACGGACGTTTTTTGACGCCGGCATTTTCTGGCGTTTTTTGCAGCTCTCCATGTTAGTCAATGGCCCCATAAAAACGCAGACGCTTTTGAGCTGTAGATGGCGTCGGCGTTAGTGAGCTGAAATGAGAACCCACGGCCAGCGCGTTCTGAGGCTGTAATGTTTTGGCATTTTTTGACGCCGATGCCGCAAAACGCCAACTAACGCCAACTAATACTGTCCCGGCGTTAACCGGCGTTTTTTGACGCCAACGTTTTTAGGTTGAAAAATAGCAGAGGGATGATTTTTTTTAAAAAACGCCTAATGACGCCGATGCTCACTAATGCCGATGCATAACGCCGAAAAACGCTGATTTTTTTTCCTTGACGTCGGGCCCAATGTTTTGTTTATTTTTTAAGAAACGTCCGTGTGTATGAGGCCTTAAGACATTCTGATAGATTAGTTGCCTCCTGTCTAAATTGGTCCTAGTATGTGTATGTACAGTAGGTATAGAAAAGAATCACCCTTCTTTAAAATAATCACATGTTGTTGCTTTGCTGACTGAAATGAAGACAGACACAATTTTTTGTTTTATTCAGCTGTATTTACTAGTTTAACTTATAACATCCAAGTGAAAGATATACCATGTAAAAAAAAGAGTTGGAAAAAGGATCACCCCCTTGTATCAGTATTTTGTTGGAACAAATTTTGCTTTAATTACAGCCTTTAGTCTGTTGGGATATGTCTCTACTAAGTTTGCACATGTAGACTTTGCTCAAGTTCAGCTAAATTTGATAGTGACCGTTTGTGGACTGCAGTCATTCCACAGATTTTCAATGTGGTTTAAGTCTGGTCCCTGACCAGCCATTCGCCCTTCTCTCCTTCAACCACTGTGTGGTCATTTTTGCTGTGTACTTTGGGTCATTGTCATGTTGGACAGTGGCATCTCCAGCTTTCATATTTAGGGGGGGGGCCACATGGGGGGACAGGGACCAAAAGAAGGGGAGGCCAACTCTAAAACGCAATATATATATATATATATATACACACGCACACATACCACGACACTGGCCTACCTGATTCTTACACTGACCTACCTGATTCCTACACTGACCATTACACTGACCTACCTGTCTAGTACACTGACCTATCTGATCCCTACACTGACCATTACAATGACCTACCTGTTTACTACACTGACCTATCTGATCCCTACACTGACAAACCTGATTCCTATACTGACCATTACACTGACCTACCTGATTCCTAACCCCTCCATTTCCTCCATTGGGGAAGGGGGATTGTCACATCCTCAGCTCTGAGGGGCTCATGCTGGGAGCCCCCCAAAAATAAAAGGTCTGCAAGTTCCACAATGAACTCCTCAGATCTAATCTCCTCAGAGGGGGTTGGGTGTGAGAGGGGGGGTGGGTGAGAGGCAGAGGGGGTGGTTGAGAGAGAGGGGGTGGGTGAGAGAGAGAGGGAGGTGGGTGAGAGAGAGGGGGGTGGGTGAGAGGCAGAGGAGGGTGGCAAGACCGCATTATCCTTATGCATGACTAAGTAGGGAGACTTGCACGATAGTGCTGCTAATTCAGACACCCGTCTGGCGGAAGTGATGGCAACTAAAAAGGCCACCTTCTGCGACAGCAATTGTAAGGAAATCTCCCTGATATTCTCATATGGCGGTCTCTGAAGAACAGAAAGCACCAAATGCAGATACCACGGAGCCATCGGAGCCTTCACCCCGAGGTGCCACGTGTCGCACACCCTGTACAAGGGTACGAATCAACGAGTGTGAAGCCAAAGGTCTCTGAAAGAGAATTGCCAGAGCCGATATCTGGCCCTTGAGGGTACTCAAAGCCAGTTTTTTGTTCAGGCCCTGCTGCAAAAAAGTCAGGACCCTGGACACAACATAAGTGCGGGGGTTATGACCCTCCGCCTCGCACCAAGCTATGTAAGCCTTCCAGGTGCGGAGATAAATCTTGCGAGAAGTACACTTGCGAGCTTTTAACAAAGTAGGGATCACGGAGTCGGCGACTCCCCTATCTCTTAGCACCTGGGACTCAATAGCCAAGCCGTCAAAGCCGGCGAGGGTAAAGCAGGGTGCAAGATGGGTCCCTGAGACAGAAAATCGTCTTGCAGCGGGAGCCGCCAAGGGGCGCCTGCCACCATTTGCACCACATCGGCGTATCAAGTGCGCAGAGGCCAATCTGGAGCCACCAGGATTATTGGTATCCCCTCCACCACTATCCTGCGTATCAATCGCGGTTTTATCAAGAAGCAGTTTTATCAGAGGGAAAGCGTACAGAAAGCGGTAACGGCCCCAGGGGGCCACCAGAGCGTCCGTGGCCACTGCCAACGGATCCTTCGTTCTGGACACAAAGGTTTCCACCTTGTGATTGAACCGGGACGCCATGAGATCCACGTCCGGCGTCCCCCATCTGCGGCAAATTTGATTGAACACCTCCGGGTGGAAAGACCACTCTCCCTGGTCCAGCGTATGGTGACTGAGAAAGTCTGCCTGCCAGTTCTCCACACCTGGAATGTAAACGGCGGAGATTGCCGGAACGTGACGTTCCGCCCAACGCAGTACCCTAGCTGCCTCCGCCGTAGCTGCTGGACTCCTTGTGCCGCCCTGATGGTTCACATACGCCACTGCTGTGGCATCGTCCGACTGAATTCGAATCAGACGACCCTGCAATCTCATCCAGAGAAAAAAAGCACAATCTGATTGCTCTCAGCTCCAGTACATTGATGGGGAGGCGAGCCTCTTGTGCCGACCAAGGGCCCAGGGCAGACAGCTGTCCCAGGACCCCACCCCAGTCCAAAGGACTATCATCCATGGTAATGATCACCCACTGAAGGGGCAGGAACGACTTCCCCTGAATCAACGCTGAGTCCCGGAACCATAGGTCAGAGACGCCCTGGTCTGGGAGCTCAGACGGATCAGAAGGTCCAAGGACCGAGGGGATCTGTCCCACCGAGCCAAAATTGCTCATTGAAGGAGACGAGTGTAACTCTGGGCGTATGGTATCGCCTTGAAAGTCGAGACCATGAGCCCCAGCCCCCCGCGTAAGGAAGACCGTCGGTGCGACAGGAAAATTTTCACTGCCGTCTGCAGTGACCGCAACTTGGCTGGAGGAAGGAAAAACCTTTTGCCTGCTCTGAGTACAGGAACAGGCCCAGATACTCCAGGCGACGGGATAGAGACACCGCCAACTTCTGCAGGTTGAGCAACCAGCCGAAGTCCTGCAGCGAGGTCATTGTGATACTCACCTTCTCTTCCCAAGCCGAGGCGGATTCCGCTCACAGGAGCAGGTCGTCCAGGTAGGCTACTACCGCAAATGCCTCTCTGTCGCAGTAACGCCATACCAGAGCCACCAGTTTTGTGAAAAAACTTGAGGTCTGAGACAGACCGAAAGGGAGTGCCACGAATTGAAAATGGAGGTCTCCCACTGCAAAGCGAAAGAACGCTGAAGCCGTGGACAAATAGGTACATGGAGGTACACATCCCTGATGTCTAGAGATGCCAGAAATTCCCCCTGATCGAGGGCGGCTACAACCGAGTGGATAGATTCCATCCGGAATTTCCGCGCCCTAACATACCGGTTCAGGGCCTTCAGGTCCAGTACTGGCCGGACCCGCTCCCCCCGTGAGTAAAAAACCTTGAAGCCTTTCGCTGGAGGCACTGGCACGATCACCCCTTAGTTCGAGTGCTTGTACAGCCCCAAAGAGGGCCTCCCGGCGTGCCTGCGGGAGCCCTAAGTCGAAGGGAAGAACCTGGCTGGTGGCAGAGTGTTGAACTCAGCAACGTCCCCCACCCGAAGCCCGGGCGGAGGCAACCCATCAGGCTGAGGATGTTTGTCCTCCGCCTTGTTGGTTTTGCGCTGCCACTGCCGGCACCCAGCCCCTGCAGCGACCTTACCGGAGCGGGTCCCTTTACCCGCTACGCCCGAGGCGCGAAAAAACCTCTTCTGACCCGAGGTAGGGGGCCCCTGTCTACGGCAAACTCACACCTCCGGGGCTCTGGGAGGAAGGCACTTACCTCCTGTGAAATCTTTAATGATCTCACCCAGCCGTGGACCGAATAGACGTCCACCCTGAAGGGGAAGGTCTGCGAGACCTTTTCTGGAAGCATGGTCACCGGACCAAAAACGCAACCAGAGTACCCGTCTGAGGATACAGCAACACCACTACCCTGGATCACATAGGCAGTAAATCAACGGCCGCATCACCAAGGTACTTGAGACCTCGGAGCAAAAAGTTAGCCCTCTGCGGCATATCCAGCAGGCGGCCGCAGTCCAGAAGATTCTGGAGCTCCGTCATAAGCTCAGACAGATATTGCGCCGCCATGGCGAACATCAGGGCTGGCCGCAGAGCAGAGCCTGTCACCAGGAAGAGCGACCTTAACAGCGCCTCTGTCTTTGGCAGCGGGGCCCTTGAATGCAGGAACCCCTTCCAGAGGACTGGTCGTTGTCCTATTAAAGCGATCATAGCCGGACAACAAGGCGACTCCCATTTCTTTCTTTTTTTTAAAGTTTTCCTCAAGGGATAGCGAGCAGCGAACCGTCAAGTCCCTTGGAGGGTGGGAGGAAACCGGAGCACCGGGAGGAAACCCAAGCATGCACAGGGAGGACATGCAAACCTCAGGCAGGTCATGTTTAGGATCTGAGCCAGCAAGCATTATGCTCCCAGGCACAAGTTCCACTGCGCTAAAAGGAATGCTGTGGACGCTGCCATTTACAACAAACAAGGCGATCAGGAAAAAGATCATATGGGTAAGCCTTGGGCGCCCTAGGGGGCCTGGAGGACCACACTACATGCGCAGAAATCAGCGATTCGCCATCCTGGCTCAATCGCATCGCAGTGCGATACCAATTATAACTGCAGCTGCCGTCCCCTGATCCTCTTCTCCGTCCGAGGGACCTTCCGGATCAAAAAATCCTCCCTTGAAAAGCAAGGAGGAGGGGGACGCTTCTTGGGGGGCCTGTTGGTGACATCCGCCCTGGGGAAAAATCACTAAAGACAGCCACAGCTGGTCCAGAAAAGCCCCTTGCGCAGATTGCACTCCTAGCATGTTCAGCTCCCTTAGGAACACATAGATGCATAGAAAAAAGATAAAGGCACCCCCTCACAGCCGCACACCACCACCCCACAGTGCACCAGGGGACCCAGGAGGACTGCATCCGCCGCCACCAGCACCCACAGGAGAGCCCAGCTATACTTGCTGTTTGCTGCCATAACCCGGAGGATCATCAGAGAGCCGCGCCGTCAGGAGCACACACCGTTCCAAAGTGAAAGCAAAAAGCTGTAGACACGTTTTTTTCATGAACAGGGATTCCAATATTGCCGCCGTTGAACACTAGAGGCCGAAAAACACCTGCAGGGAACGTGCAGTACCGCAAATGGTTTTTTTTAGGGTCGTCGGTCCCCCTTTCCGCCCCTAAAAAGAGGGGGGGGAAGGAGCTCTCACTCACCACTCCGGACGACGCCATGGGTAGCCACCCAGTTGCAGACCTTCCGCCCCTGCTTGGGCGGTATGCTGCAGGCCAGAAGTCACCCTTCCCAAATCGCATCCGGGGCTGGGCTTAAGGGGGGATCACCCCAGGCCGTCAGCACGGAACGGGCACGATGCGGCGGGTCCACATACGGCGGGACTGGCTCGCATCGGTCGGCCAGGTCGGGGAGAGTACAGAGCCCATGGACTCTCTATGCCCCTACCGGCTTCTTGATAGCAGATCAATTGCTTGATAGAAGACAAATAAAAATAAAAGTAAAAGAAATTTTAATAAAAAATGGTCACAAACAGGACCACAATTCCCCTGAAGGGAAGCCAGGTCAACTCCTTGCAAACTAGGCATTGAAACTGAAGAGCTATACTATGAGGGGGTTTTATGTGGGAAGAGAGGACGGCCCCCGTGGGAGGGGCCAGCTGTTTCTTTTCCCTGCCTAGTTAACTCCTAGTGAGACAAGCATAAACCCCACACGTAATGGAGAAGCTGTGTCTGTCAGTGAACGATAGGAGAAAATTATTTAGTCAGCTACCAATTGTGCAAGTTCTCCCACTTAAAAAGATGAGAGAGGCCTGTAATTTTCATCATAGGTGCACTTCAACTATGAGAGACAGAATGAGAAAACAAAATCCAGAAAATCACATTGTCTGATTTCTAAAGAATTTATTTGCAAATTATGGTGGAAAATAAGTATTTGGTCACCTACAAAAAAGCAAGATTTCTGGCTCTCACAGACCTGTAACTTCTTCTTTAACCGCTTCCCCACCGCGTGCCGTCTTTTCACGGTGGCAGTGCTGCGCGAATCGCCGTAAATAATCGGCGAGCCGCGATGAGCGGCAAAAGAGAAAGAACGGGGAACCGCCGATGTAAACACGGCGGTTCCCCGTCCTGTCAGTGGGGCATGAGAGATCTACTGATCCCTGTCACTGGGATCAGTTAGATCTCTCATGCCCATGTTAGCCCAACCCCCCCCCCCACAGTAAGAACACACCCAGGGAACACTATTAAGCCCTAGCTCTCCCCCTGCAGGTTAACCCCTTCACTGCCAATGACATTTATACAGTAATCAGTGGACATTTAAATTTCTGATCGCTGAATAAATGTCATTGGTCCCAAAAAAGTGTCAAAATGTTCCGACATGTCCGCCCCGATATCGCAGTACCGCTAAAAATCGCAGATCGCCGCCATTACTAGTAAAAAAATAAAAATAAATAAAAACCCCAGAAATGAATTCTCACCATCCGTAAACGCGCCCACTTTTGCGCAAACCAATCAATAAACGCCGATTGCAATTTTTTTTTATCGCAAATATGAGGAAGAATATAAAAAAAGACTCCTGAGGAAGCGGTGATACTCCATCAAACCCGCGAAACATGTTGGGTCTGCAGGGATCTGTATAAGTATTGACATAATTTCTGTATATTATCACTGTATGGAACACTCTGAAGCACTTTGTTGCTTTATTTTTAGATGTATTGTTATGTGATTGTTCCTATAGGAGCATTAATAAAGATGTATCTATTTTAGAAATTTGTATTGTACATGATTTCATACGGTACAATTAAAGTCCTCAAAAATACTTTTGACTGCTAAGGGGATAGGTTTGGCCACTCTTCCCCTTCTTCAATATTACACACTTCAAGCTGCCTAAAACGACTCTGCTTACCATAGACCCCTTTTACACTGAACTGTCCATGCGTTTGCAGTATATCTCCGCTCCTTTTAGCGACGCTTTACCGCTGTTTAAGCTGTACTTTTTTTGGCCGATAGCGGGGTGCTTTTAACCCCAAAAAAGGGGTTAAAAACTCCCATTATGTGGCACTTTTATGGCTCTTTGAAAGCACTGCCCATTCATTCCAATGGGCAGGAGCGTTTTGCGAAAGCGCTCACAACCCGCTCCAAAGATGCTGCTTGCAGGACTTTTTGGAACGTCCCGCAAGCGCACCGCCCGGGTATGAAAAGACACACTGGAATGAATGGGTGGCAGTTTTCAGGCGCTTAGCAGAGGCCATTTCCCCAGTGTGAAAGGGGTCTAAAGCTGAACTCCAGGAGAAAAAAAAAATGGACTTCTGCTTTATTTAAACAAGTTACCTCTATAGATGGTAATCCTTGGTCTGTATCTGTGCTGTTTAGTTTCAAAAATATTTTCTCACTCATGCCAGAACATGTAGGCAACACTATACTTCCTGTGTTATGTGGATGAGACCTGCTCCTGTGACATTGAAGGGATCCCACTATTCATTTCTTCTCACCTTTTGCTTTTATAGAATACAAGGCATCCTGTGAAAGGACAAGGAAAGAGGAGGAGCAATTAGATGACAGGATCCCTTCACTGTAGTAGGTGCAGCTTTCATCGCTGCAATGCTGCGAGTAGGACACCGCTTGTACATTCTGGCATGAGGGACACAAGGATTTTGAAACCAAACAGCATCGATCAGCTGTAGCGTCATTTATTGAAACCCCACAGAAATGGAAACCGGAAGTGACGTTCCGTCGCTGCCATGTTGCTACACCCCGCAGTCGTTCGCAGCAAGGATACAGAGAGAAGACGGCAAGTGGACATCTTTGTACACCCACCGGAGTTTTTCATTTCATACTTATTTTTAACAGTAAATGGAGCTTAAATACTAAAATACAGTATTTAGAAATGTGTCTCACTGTTTTGATGTTACATTTTAAAAGCAGTGGTGTTCTGTGACATTTGCTAAGCTGTGAGATCGGCAGTCTTGCTGCTACTTTAAAAATTGAACATCAAAACAGTGTCACGTATGTCTATATACTGTATTTCAGTATATAAGCTACATTTACTGTTTAAAGTAAGTGTGAAATTAAAAACTCCAGTGGGTCTAAAAAGATGTCCGCTTGCCGCCTTCTGTCTGTATCCTCAGTGAGGACGAGTGCGGGTGTAGCAACATGGCGGCGATGAAACGTCACTTCTGGTTTCCATTTCTGTGAGGTTTCAATAAACGAAGCTACACCAGACCTAGCCTGGAGTTTTCTTTTATGTAATCTAAACAGCACTTTTGTTATATGTTACTTTTTGGGTATCTGTTATCAGCACTGTACTGAGGTACGAGAGAACAGCCTTGTAGCCTGACATTTCCTTTCTGACAAGGAGAGAATACAAGTAAATAACTGAAAATCAACCATGACTACACTATTACAGCCATTCAAGGGTAGAGCTCCAAACTGTAATAAAATCTATCAATGACTATTTCTGCTCAAACTATGATACCTTTGTGGCAGAGTCTGGGCTAAAATGGCGCACAAGGGGGTGCATGGAAGGTATGTGACAACCACCTGGAAGCCAAGTGAGGGATATGGGTCAGTCTTTAAGAGGCTGATTGTATGATTCTTCTGTTGGGCCTGAATTTGGGGTTACACAAGAGTTTGGGTGGGTCCACAGCTTGGCCACCTTGGTTCACAAATCAACCTACCAGTATGCCTGTCTCTTTAAAAGGGCCACAAGTTCTCACAGGAAGGGGGGCTATGATATGAATGTGAAAACTTAATGCAGGGGTGTGAAACTTAATTTCACATTAGCATTATGGTTGCCCTCAAATGGCCGGTTGTATCTGTTAGGCCCCTTTCCCACTGAAGCACTTTTCAGGCACTTTCACTCTAAAAAAAGCGACTGGAAAGCTCACGAAAACCTATTTCCATTAAAATCAATGAATGCTTTCACACTGGGGCAGCACGCAGGCAGGGCAGTGAAAAAACAACCTTTTCCATTGAAATGAATGGAAAGATCTTCAAAAGCGGCTGAAAAGCTCTTCAAAAGCACTCAGTGTTTTACTGGCAATTTAGAAGCACCTCAGTGTGAAAGGGGCCTAAGACTAGATGTCCAGTGCACCCCCCCTTACATCAGATGCCAAGAGCACCCCACCATCAGAAATCAAGAGTCCTGACCCTCACCTATATCACAGTGCACCCACCTTACCTTGTGCTGCTGCTGGAAGAAGCTGCAGGCAGAGCTGGGAAGCAGAAAGTGCAGGGTCTGGAGGAGGAGCAGAGGAGGGCTGGAGTCTGCTAAATATTGAGACCATGGGAGACAGAGACTAGAAGGTGCTGTGGCTGCACAGAGAGGTGCAGGATCTATAGGAGGAGTTCCACCCTCCTCTCGGCTGCTGACTGCAGAGATGGGAGGGCAGAGACAAGCCTCTCCATGGCTGCATAAGGGGGACACCGCAGCTGCAGAAGAGTTCCAAGGGCCACGTGAAATGGCCTGGAAGGCTGGATTCAGCCCGTGGGCCTTGTGTTTGACACATGTGACTTAATGGATGATAAATGGAGAGTCTGGGTTGTTTTGTCTTAGGCTGGGTTTACACTGGATACGGATGCGGCTCACAGCAGGGGTCCGGTGTGTCTCTGTTCTTCATTTCAGGGACAAATCAGGCCCGAATATTTGCCTGAATTTGGACCTGAAACAGAGCCAAAGACGCACAGGACCCTGTGCAATGCACATCGCAGCCGCCCCAGAGTTGTGTGAACCGGCTCCATAGAGAGCCGGTCACAGTCTCCTGTCATGCGAATTGAATGCGGAGAAACCTGCATCCGATTGGCATCAGTGTGAACCCAGCCTCAAAAAAGTACTTGAAGGGTTCCCTCCCGCTGACTTTAACTGGTTGAAGCTGAGGGCATGGCAATTGCTGGTTGAATAAAACATGAATACTGTATAGTCTGCCTAAGAAGTCTAATAACAAAAAATAAGCAAGAAAAAATCTCCATATTTAAAAAAAAAAACAAAAAACTGTCTGGAAACATTTTAAGTCACCATTATCATTGGGGGAAATTAAGTACTATTTGTCACATGGCGTATTGTCTAAGTTTTCTGAGCTTGAATTCATAACTGTCAAGCTAATTGGTGTTCTCAGAAAAAACGAGAGAGAAATGAGAAAACACATTAGGCTCGATTCAAAAGGCACAGGGATGAGAATTCTTATTATTAAAAGAAAAATTTACAATTATGTTCAGCTGTATCCAATGAGATTTAAAAATGTGTTACATGGGTAAAATGAAAGATCCTTATCTTTGTACCTTTATAAGCTTCTTACAAAAAAAGAAATAGATCTGTAAAAAAAAAAAAAAAAAGATTCCATGCTCTTTGTAAAGACTATAGGAGACTGTAAAGTCTCTATAAAGCTGTTAGAACACCATTATCATTTGGGAAAATAGCTGTACCAATTTTATCACATCAACCATTGTGAACGTTTTCTCTGCTGAATTCATAACTGTCAAGCTAACTGGTACTGTTAGGAAAAAAATACCTTTGGCTCAAATAAAAAAGCTAACACGCCAGGTTAAGGATTCTCATTTGCAAAAAAAGTGACAGGTATTTCCAGCCAAGTCCATTGAGATTTTAAAAATGACAGTCGCGTTGCTAAACTAAAGATCCTTATACTCCTGAAATGAAGTATGTTTTTTTATACCGACAGAATTTTTATTATAAAAGAGACTAAAGCCCCGTACACACGATGCAAATTTCGTACGGGAATTTTCGTTTGACGGCTTGTCGTCCGAAATTCTTACCGTTAGTATGCTCCTTTCCTTATGCTCCTTTCCACAGCCGATTTTGATTTCTTGTCAGACAAAAGCTGGATGTGTAGACTAGAAAATTTTTGTCGTACAACAACGCAACGACTGATTTTCATTCTGTTGGTATGGTTTTTGTACGAAAAAAAAATCGTATGACCGAGGCTACGGATTTTCAGAAACGAAAAAAAGATGCAAGAATATTCAAAACATGATGTCACTTCTGACGCCGAGTTCGGTCACAAGAAAATTTCTCGGATAGTAAGTATGCATTACAAAATCATGGACACGCACTTTTGACAAAAATCAGAAGCGTGGTCGTACGACAATCGAACCGAGTGTACGAGGCTTAAGAGTAGAATATTTTAGGGCTGGAGCAGCCAGACTGAAGCAACTGTGCAAAGCAACCAATCAGCTTCTAGTTTTGATCCAAAGCTTAAAGGCCCCTTTTACACAGGTGATCTGATCAGGTCCGCCTGTCAGATTTTCTGGAGGACCTGATCAGACCATCCAGTTTCTTCTATGGAGGGGTGGATGTCAGCAGAAAAATGTCTGCTGACATCAGATTAGATCCTGTCCGCCAAAAACAGACGGATGGGGGACCTATTCCCATCCGTCTGGGGGATTGGATCGGATGGAAAACGGACAGGTGGTCCATTTCTATCAAATTCCCCCATAGAGGAGAGCGGGCTCTGTCTGTGTTTGCTCTGTATATCGGAGCGGACATGGACCTGTCATACGCCTGCTCAGCAGGGATCAACAGAGAAATTCCCCATTGAGCAAGCAGATCCCACTTCACAGAGCGGTATGAAAGGGGCCTAAGACTACATTCACATGGGTGTTCTGCCGTGCTGCGAATCTGCTGACAGGCACTTTGTGTGCATCAAGCAGCGATCACTGCAAGTAATCTCTGGCTGTGGGAACAGTCGTGAATAGCTGCGGCCACCAGCAACCTGGGCTCGATGGCCTCAGCTAGTTGCTTACAGGTGTCTGAAAACAGCAGCAGGAATCAGTATATTCCAGCTGCTGCCATGTGCACCGGGGCAAAACGCATGTGCAAATTTAGCCTTACTGAATGAGCTAAAGCTAGAAGCTGATTGGCTATTATGCACAGCTGCTCCAGATTCTGCCTGCTCCCATTTTTATAAACTCCCCCCTCTTTACGGTTCTTCTGTCATAAATGCTTCTCCCTCCCTGTCAGCATTTTTTTTCTAAATGTACACTGTGCCATGCATGTGCAGATCTTGTGGCAGGATTAAGTAACTCCCATGTGCATGCATTGGAGATAAGACTCCAAACCCACGAGAAGATTGTGTGAGGATAAAAACGCTGAGGACAGAGTGGTAAGAGAAATCATGGCCATTGTATTGCTGGAGAAGGGCACTTTGTAGAGCAATGCCGGTCATAGATGGTTTGAAATTTTGGCTGGTTCAGCAGGGACTGGCCAAGATTTGACCCATCTGTAACAGTCCTGCGTACTAGACTAGAGCATAGCTGTGTGCATATTAGCCATTTTGTCATGTCTGAGCTCACCTCAACCATGTTGGTATGTGAAGGGCACACCACAATAACCTTGCCTCCACCTTTTTCTTTCAGTTATACAATCCACAAGCTGTTGGCTGAGGCCGGGTCCTGATCACTCCATTGATCTGACACACAGAGGTTAAGGCTGGAAAAGCTAATAAAGCTGTCACCCTCCTAATCCAGAGAACTAACAGATACCTGTCGTAAATAGCTCAATCCTCATAGAGTGCATACTGGTTAGCTGTAATAGTCTGAAACTTTAGCATGTTTCACAACTTCCAAAATATTAATAACACAGCCATAATATGGGCATATTTAGTTTCCTTGGATAATTTGTAACGTTTCAAGCCAAGACACCCCTATGTCAAATCATATGGGGAACCACTGGTAACGCTTCTTCCTCCTAGATAAATTAGACATTGGAAACCTGCCATGCTTATATTTGTTTTGAAGCAAAATTCCCGCTGGACCATAATATGGATGTTAGCAGTCTGTAAACAGTAGAGATGCAGAGATATGAATATTTATCACAAACTGTTCATGGGACATGGTCATGAAATGGTGACCTTGCAGCGACCAACCCTCCAAAGCTCAGTTGGTCAAGAGGGCATCTGTCAACAACCCTTTGATGCCAAAGAAAAGGGAGATGCCAAGAAAAGTTTGACAGTTCTCTTTTTACCATCAAATCAGGAACATCTGCAAAGTTTGAGAACTGCTTAACCCCTGGCTTATTGACCGAACTTTGTTGAACCCAGAACATTGTGCAAGTATCCTTCCTCCTTAATCCTACCTTATTTCTCCATTGCTGCATATTGTCTATTTATTTGAAAAACCTTTTTTTCTGTAAATATTTTATTTGCACCAATTTTTATCTTTTCATTATTAAAACCTTATTTTGAAAAATGTTAACCTTGTCCTAAGCTCTTAATGCAAGCTATAAACAAACCTGTTCTTTGAAGAGTGCTACTGTCTAGAATAAGGCCTCTGGGCAGACCTGTCTGTGGTGACAGTGTATGCTACAGATGATTATTCTAAAATCATAATTGGTATTGCTAAATTGGTGGAAGTCCTAACCCTTCCAGATCAAAGGTCAGTGGTGGCAGTGAAATGGATAATAGTTTAAATTAGCCCAGTGACAATCACTCTCAGGCTGCTGGCAACTGGATCTTGGTCCCGCAAGCTGGAAAATCTTTGTGCTGGATGCAGCTGAAATTGGCATTGTTACGTTAGTGACAGCGTAAGTGAGGTTGGCTGGTCCTTTGTTATGAGTTAGTGAGGAGGGCAGGGATCTGATACCCGTGTTAGTCACACCACCTATGGGCAGGCTGGTTGTATTAAGTCAATTCATCCATCAACTTCAGTACATCAAGCCTGTCAGATTTTCTTTCATGCAATCAATTCCAGAAGCTATAGCAGCCATCAGAGACCATTGTGTTCTGCTGGTAAGGAAGGCTCTCTGTCGGCATAACACCATAACGCTGCAAGAGGGATTCCCTCACCAACACAATCCGGAATCAAGCAATTTTCTTTCCCTCCACCTGAGGTGGAAGTAAAGAAAATTGAGTAATCTATGAGCTGCTTAACCACTTGCCGACCACCAACCGCAGGTTGACGGCGACAAGGTGCCTCAATATGGCAAATCGCTGCGATATCATGCACTGTGAGCGCGCGTGCGCCGCTGGAGGCGCGCCTGTGCGCTCACTGTGTTTGGGGGGGGCCCAGGGAGCGGCGGACTCAATCTCCGCCGGCTACCCGCGATGCCTTTTTATAGCACTGATCGCTGTATAAATGCCAATGGTCCCAAAAAAGTGTCAAAATGGTCAAACATTTCCGCCGCAATATCGCAGTACCGCTAAAAATCGCAGATCACCGCCATTAGTAGTAAAAAATAAAAACCCCAGAAGTGAATTCTCATCGTCCGTAAACGCAGCCACTTTTGTGCAAACCAATCAATAAACGCCAATTGCGATTTTTTTATCACAAATATGAGGAAGAATATAAAATCGGCCAAAACCGTTCACTGACAGACGCAGCCTTCTTATGACACATGGGGTTATGCTCATCCTACTAGGAGTAGCCTAGGCAAAACAAACAAAAGTATAGGTTGGCCCATCCCAGGGGGCCGTCCTCACCTTAGCATATAATCCCCCTGCTCTGTACAGCACATCAGTTCGTAACAAGCCGTACAAAACCAACGCAGAGGGGTGGGTGCTGCGTCTGTCACTGAACTCAGAGAAAAGGATTTTACGGTAAGTTATACAAAAAATCCCTTTTTCTCTGAGTTCACTGACAGGGCAAAATCATAACAACTGTACCCAACAGAAAAACGCCCTCTCAGGCGGCGCTAACTGCGCCTATACTGCCGCTTGTAATACTTTGCGGCCAAAAGCAGCATCCGAGGATGCTGATAACATCAATTTTGTAAAACTTAGTAAACGTGTGCACTGAGGCCCAAGTAGCCGCTTTGCACACCTGGGACACCGAGGCTTGGTGTCTAAACGCCCAGGACGTACTAACTGCCCTGGTGGAATGAGCCATGACTGGAAACGGGGGAACCTTACCCCGAATCTCATATCCAACGAGACACGGTAGCTGACGAGGCCGCCATACCTTTGCGCGACCCTTCCGTCGGCAAAAATAAAGAATCAGACTTCCGAAAGGAAGCTGTAAAACTTAAATGCACCCGCAAGACCCTCACCACATCTAAAGAATGCAGCTCAACTTCTTTGGAATGTGACGGGTGCGGGCACAATGAGGGGAGAACAATAACCTCATTTAAATTAAAGGAAGAAACCACCTTCGGAAGAAACGAAGGGGAAGGTCGCAAAACTGCCTTGTCCTTATGGAGGACAAAGTAAGGTGACTTGCAGGATAATGCTGCCAACTCCGACACCCGCCTGGCGGATGTGATAGCTACCAGAAAGGCCACCTTCTGCGACAACAACTGTAAGGGAATGTTCCTAATCCTTTCATATGGCGGTTTCTGCAACACAGAAAGCACCAGATTCAAATCCCACGGTGCCAAAGGTGACCGTATCCGAGGAGCCACATGACGTACCCCCTGTACAAATGTACGGATCAATGAATGAGACGCCAAGGGCCATTGAAAAAGAACCGCCAGGGCCGAAATCTGCCCCTTAAGCGTACTTAATGCCAGGTTCTTGTCCAAACCTTGCTGTAAAAATGACAGTACTCTGGATACTCTATAAGAGCGGGGGTTCCAACCCCCTGCCTCGCACCAGGTAATGTAGGCCTTCCAGGTCCTATGAT
>BLSH010093521.1:322109-357551 GCA_018402905.1 Glandirana rugosa
GGGGGATGAGGCGGCAGTCGGTAGAACGGGTGCTCCGTGAGGTGGACATTCTTCTGATGTGCCCACGAGCGGTACTGTAGACTTGTCGGCTGGGGGTGGTGCCGACTGTAAGACTGCCGATAGTGGAGGACATTACTCCGCTAATTTAGGACATTCCTGTGGGACTGACGATTCTACCTGATAGACCGGTGACTACAGTCAGATTTGTCCTAGGTCTTACTGTCTCCGTCTCCTATCCTAAAGTGTCGACCTCCTGTGATGGTCCCGACTAAGGTCACTCCACGCCCGTGATGTCTAGGTCCATTTTCGAGACGTCCTGTTCCGGTAACTGTGTCTTTTATCTGACTCTTCTGTCCTGCAGAGCTTTTACCTGGATCTGTAGTGCCCGCACCTCACTGGAATCAGCCCTGGTAGTGTCCTCCAGCTGTGAAATCCTATCCTCTGCCTCTGTCATTCTGGATCCTGTTTAGACTGACATCAGTGGCCAGATAGTCCATCTTAGCAGTCAGGGTGTCCTTACAGGATTTAATCGCCTCATTACAGGAGGTGATAGCCGTCAGAATGTCAGCCGTGGTGGGGGTCGGCTGTTCAGATGTCATGGCGAGCACCCGTGTAGTCTTCTTACAGGTGGAGTGCCTCGTGGGCAAGATGGCTGACGGCGGAGTAGGGGGGCCGAAGCAGCCCGACTGCCTACCTGACGAACGGAGCCTGCCCGGGGAGAACGGCGGAGCCCGCGAGGTGCCCGATGTCTTCTTGGAACCCAGGGTGTGTGTCTGGAAGTCGAGGTATAGCGAGAAAGGAGTCCGGATCACCTACAGGATTACTAGCAGAAGGGAGCTCAGGCAGCGTGCGTCTTCTTCCCTTCACATACCGGCCACGCCCCCCAAAGAATAGTGCTTTAGACACTGTCTCTATGCGGCGATCGGCCGCCTCTTTAAAGGATGGCGACCCCTCCAAGGGGATGGTGGTTGCCTTATTCACACGTGCCACGGCAGGGTCCACCACCGGGGAAACCCATCTCTTAGTAAAGCTTTCCTCAAAGGGGTAGCGAACAGCAAAGCTTTTAGGCAAAGCCAAGGAACTTGGTGGCTTACGCCATTCCTTGAACACTGCCTGTTTAAACACCTGATCATAAAGGTAAGCCCTAGGGGACCTAGGGGGTCTAAGCGGTCCACAAACATATGCGGACTCATGCGACTCCCCTGTTTGGTCCAGTCGCATAGAGTCGCAAATATCAGTGATCAGTGCTTCCACTATCGCTTTATCCCGCGAACTAGGGGCCTCCTGATCCTCCTCGCCCTCTGAGGGCGGCTCACCCTCTGAAAGATCCACAGGTGTGACCACTGAAGCGCTTTCTAGATCTGAATCCTCCCCTGAAGAAAGAGGGGGTGGTGGGCGCTTCTGGGGGCCCCTCGGAACGGGCACCCCTGCCCGGGGGAGGAACTCCCCAAACACCGCCCTCAGCTGTTCCAAGGACACAAATGCTCCTGGGGTGGACTGTAGATCTGCAGGTACCCCTGCCATAGAATTGCCGGCCTCTGACATCTCAGCACGGCACCCCCACTGTGTAACCACCACCTCTACCCCACAAATCAGCCAGGGAGACCCGGGCGGATTACACCCACCGCTACCAGCACCCAGGAAGCGCCAGCTATACTTGCTGTTTGATGTCTAAGCACTCCAATGGAAGAGCAATGCCCACAAACTGCTACACTCCAGGAGCTTGTTACTGTGTGTCAGCCATGCTGTCCAAGCAAAAACCGGAAGCCCACACTCGTTTTTAAGGACTTCCTGCACAAGGACTGCAGTTCTCCCAATCGACCACTGGAGGCCGCCAGAGAGCAGGCTGGAAACCACATGGTTCTCAAACAATGGATGCTGCCATTACACACGTGCGGTCGGCCACGAACGAGCGGTGCTCCAAAATCCAATGGCGACGACCCACCTAACACATTGCTCCGGACGGTCGGTGCAGATTCGAATGGTTAGTGCAAAGGTGCCTCCGGGGGATGGAGGGGGGAGGGGGAGTGGGGGGAAGGCCTCTAACAGACCCCCACTGGCTGACCACCACAGAGCTGCCCAGGTGCCCACTCTCCATGCCTCTAGGGCAGAAGAGGGGTTCACTCACCAATCCGACGGGCGCAGCGTGTAGCCACCCGGAGCAGACCTACCTCCCCGCAAGGAGGCATGCTGCTGGCCAGGCCACTGGACAGGCGAACCAGTCACTGGGCTCTAGTGGGTTTTAGCCACTGGCCGCCCGCACCAAACGGGCGCTATGCGGTGGGCCCCCCTAAGGGGGTTCGCATAGTGTTGGCCGGACTGGGGAAAGATTAGGATTCGAGATATCCTCTATACCACCAGCCAGCTTCTTGATAGCAGTCTTCCTTAGATGAATCTTCAGGAGACCGCTGCTCCCATAGGGAACGAGGTCTACTCCTTGCACTAGGCAAATAAAAACTGATGTGCTGTACAGAGCAGGGGGATTATATGCTAAGGTCAGGACGGCCCCCTGGGAGGGGCCAACCTATACTTTTGTTTGTTTTGCCTAGGCTACTCCTAGTAGGATGAGCATAACCCCATGTGTCATAAGAATGCTGCGTCTGTCAGTGAACGGAAGAGAAAAAATGTTTTTTTATATATTTTTTTGGGATTTGTATTTTAGAAAAAAGTAAGAAATTTGGGTTTTTTTGCAAAATTGTCGCTCTTCTTTTGTTTATAGCGGCGATCAGAAATGACGCAGCGGTGATCAAATACCACCAAAAGAAAGCTCTATTTGTGGGGAAAAAAGGACGCAAATTTAGTTTGGGTACAACGTCGCACGACCGCGCAATTGTCAGTTAAATCGACGCAGTGCCGAATCGCAAAAAGTGCTCTGGTCCTAAAGTGTGAAATCCTTCCTGGGCTGAAGTGGTTAAAGTATAACTAAAGGCAAAACTTTTTTTTTGCTTTGGATAGAATGCAGAGTGATTAGAACCCCTGTCAGTTTTTATTGTGGTCTGTGTCCCCCTTAAGGAGATTCACCCTCTAATTGTCCTGTTTACTATTATCATTGAAAGAAAAAGAACATTTCTAAATTTGGGTAGTCCCCAGAAAAGTAATAGAGGGGAAATCTTCCAATGGGGACACTAGTTCTGGTGACTTGGGTGTCCCTTCATTTCCTCTCACTTCCTGTTTGGCTATGGGACAGGAAGTGAAGGGAAATCTCTGCAATGGGACACAAATGGCAGGGAAAAAAACTGACAGGGGCTACTTACTCTATTCAAAATAAAAAAAGTTTTGCCTATTGTTCTCCAATAATGTGTAAATTTGGTGAGCATACTTGCACATAATTTCAAAAGCAACCGGGGACCCCAAAACTTCTTAGCAGTTTAGTTCTGTTTTAAAGCTCTGTGCAATGAGCCTATTGGACACTTTAGCAACAGAAAAGACCAATCTAATAATTGTATATGCACAGGCCACCATGCTTTCTAAAGTATCATTAAATAATTTTACATCTTGACCCAACACAGGTTAGGCCCCATCTTGAGTATGCAACTCTGTTTTGGTCAGCAATCAATAGAAAGCATGTCCTAGAATTATGGTCCAGCGACAACAAAATGAATGGGGGCTGGAGGACCTCAGCTGTGAAGAATGATTAAGTAAAATAAATGTATTTACCTTATAGAGAATGCGTTTAAATGAGAAATGATTGTTTTCTACAAATACATCAATAAATGGTGACTTTATAGCTGGTAACAACTTTACTAATATCTCCCTGTCATGGGTGTGTGCAAACAATATAAGGGCTCTTTCACACGGGCGTTCTGCCCGAAGGACTCCGCTTTGCTCAGCGGGGGATGGATTCACTGATCCCCGCTGAGCAGGTGGATGACAGGTCTGTCTCCACTCACTGTACTGGGATGGTGTCAGAAAACCCCATCTGAAGATTCCGGAATTCGGGCTGGAATGCCTGTTCCTCTGCGCAGGTGTACGCGCGCCACTGCTGCCAAACAGGCTATTTAAACGGGCAGCACATTGCAGCTGGTGCTGTTCATTCTACAGTGTTTCTGTGTACCTTAGCTGCCCGTTTACCTGTATTCCTGTCTCCTGTGACTTGGCCTGTCCTGACCTTGCTTGGTCTCCGCCTGCACTGACCCCTGGCTTAGCCACGACCACTCTTCTGCCTGCTCCCTTATACTTCTGCTGCCAGCCTGTTGACGACCCTGCTTGAACCTGACTATCCACCTGCCTGCTCCTCCTGTACCGCATTGCCAGCCAGTTGCCGACCCAGCCTGTACCACCACTCTACTAGTCTGCACAAGCTTCAAGGGGATCTATCACGCTCCCATCAGTGATCCAGTCCAGCCCTCATGCCATCCTGCAGTCCCGAACCACCTGTCTGCTCTACCAGGGGTTCCCTAATCAGGGTCGTAAGAGAAGTTGCTCCCTGCATAAGTCAAACTCCACCACCGGGTGCGTGACAGACGGACCCGTCAGAGCCCCGCTGTCCTCTATGGGGAGATCGGATGAAAACAGACTGCTTGTCTGTTTTCAACTGATCCGATCCACCAGACGGATGGAAAATAGGGTCTCCATCCGTCTGCATTTCATGGAGAGGATCATATCGGATAGCAGCAGGTGTCAGCAGACATGTCACCGCTGACATCCGCTGCCCCATAGGAGTGAATGAGGCTCCGATCAGGACCGCCTGAAAAACTGACAGGACAGGCGGACCTGATTGGACAGTCTGTGTGAAAGGGGCCTAAGGGTGGAGGAAAGGAGGCTTAATCCTTTTGCTGACAGCAGGGGGGGGGGGGGGCTTCACACACAATCCAATTGTGTGTAAAACTGACAGACACACTCCTGCCTGTCAGGTGGATGCATTCAGGTGGCTGCGCTGCCGCCCGATTGCCTTCACACACCCCCTGTACCGGCGCCCCCCACGAGCATGTGTGCCCCCGCAATGCTTTCAAAACTCCACTTGCCCATCTGCGGGCCCGGGATGGACATGGCAGGTGCCTGTGGGTGCAGGAGAGAGAAGAGCGGACACTCTAGGTAAAACAGGTGTATAGGCACTGCAACCATCCCACATAAATGCTCCTCCCGCTGCGCAGACCTTGAGGCTGCTGGCACCTCCAACGCACCAGAATACATCAATGCAGCCCAGGGGAGACACGCAGGGTCTTTTAGACCCTGCATGTCTCATTAACCACTTAACGCAAATCGCTGTATATAAATGGCGGTCGGGAGAAGTGGATGTATTGGGGTATAGCCTGCAGCTACAGGCTATACCCCGGTACCGTTTTTAGAGCAGGTGATCGGCTATCTGGTGATAACAGGTGATCCGGCTCTGGAGCCGCTTGCCCGTTATCTCAGGCAGCAGGAGGGGACACCCCCCCTCCAGCCGCTGTCCTTCCATGGCCTCCCGTCCCACCGCACGTCCGCCGGCTGTGTGGAGTCGAGAACAAAGCCGCAATTGGCTTTGATCGGGTCGCCTTCGTGAAATTCCGGAAGCGACTTCACAACGCCACTTCCGGTTTACTCGGCCAATGGCGCTGATTTAAAAAAAAAAAAAAAATGACAGTATTCAGAATCGCCGTTTTTGGCGATCTAAATACTTTTAAGTGCAAAGGAGGGATTGGGGATCTTTTAGACCCCAGATCCCTCCATAAAGAGTACTTGTCACCACATATTACTGTCACAAAGGATGTTTGTGACAGCAATAAAAGTGATCAGATTTTTTTTTTTAAAGGAACATTGTTAAAAAATGAATAAATAACAAAATACATTTAAAAAAAAAATGTTTTAAAGTGCCAACGTTCCAGCGAGCTCGTGCAGCAGAGAAAACGGTGGTCAAATCACACATGTGAGGTATCACCGCAATCGTTAAATCAAGAGCAATAATTCTAGTACTAGACCTGCTCTGTAACTCTAAAAATGTGACCTGTAAAAAATGCCAAAATTTTTCGCCATTCCACGAGCAGGCGCAATTTTGAAACATGACATATGTTTGGTATCAATTTACTCGGCGTAACATTATCTCTCACAATATAGAAAAAAAATTGGGTTAACTTAACTCAAAAAAGTGATTTTTAAAAAAAAAAAATAGGGCTTATAAGACCGCTGCGCAAATATGGCGTGACAAAAAGTATTGCAACGACTGCCATTTTATTCACTAGGGTGTTAGAAAAACATATATATAATGTTTAGGGGTTCTAAGTAATTTTCTAGCAAAAAAATCAAGTTACAAACAAGCACATAAACCCCCCCCCCAAATAATTTTGAGGCCCAACTCCACATATACACACACACATATGAACGTAAAAGCACGCTTCATGGGCGCGTACACGTGCAAACGTTGATTGTGATACACGTTACATATTGCTGCGCATGCTGAAGAGAAATAATTCTCGCATAAGATCTCCTCTGTAACACTAAACTGATGGCCTATAGGGGGCTTTTGAAGTGTCGCCTACAGAAAATATAGAGTACTGTCACCATTTCACAAGCGCACACTAATTTAAGGTTTGACATGTTGGGTATCTATTTACTCAATGCAACCTTGTCTTTTATATTTTACCAAAATGTGGGGAGTTTATTATGTTTATTTGCCCTTAAATTCACTTTAGTGTGCTTTTTACTGAAGTTTTGCATTTCCTAGACCTGTGCAGTAATTTCACGTGACATAAAAAATTGTAACTACCAATATTTTATTTTCTAGGGTGCCTGCTTTTAGAAAATATTTTGGGCGTTTGAATGTTTGGAGGTTTTATGTAATCTTCAGGCCTAAAATTATTGTTTAAACCCATGTGCAAAAAAATGCAAAACCGGCTCTGGCAGCGAAAAGGTTTAAACTGAAGCTGCAGAAAGGGTTCTTTACGGTCAGAGCAGAAAATATTTTAAGTCTATCCCCTAAGTAGTGGTTTCAGCTGGGAGCATTAACAAATTCAATAAACTCCTAGATGAGCACAATATACAGGGAGAGAACTTAGAAGAATAAAAATGGACACACAAACCTTTGACTGTTATTTTACCACCTTATCTACTATGCAACGATGCAGAAAATATTGTTTTTTTCACAGCTTTATTTTAAAAGAAAGAAAGAAAACATTTGTTATTTTTATGTTACAAAAATATACATAAAATTACACCAATTTATTATAACTGGAGAGTAATTGCTCATAATAATTACATTTCTGTAATGCAGCTAAGAAAATACAAAAGGCACCTGGTTATTTGTAACACAATCTTCCTTTTGCGGTTTTGAAATCAGTTCTATTGTAGGTTTGATCATTTGCATGTAATTGCCCAGATTCCATATAGCAGGAGAAATACTGAATACAGAATAACAGGACAGCCAGAGTTTAAGAAATGTAAACTTCCACTTTTTTTACATTGCTCATTGTAGTGAATACAGAGGTGTGTCACCCAATTCATTTACAGCATAACTAATAAAGCAATTTCTAAATTAAAAATAAATTCACAATAAAAAATGAATAAAAATTAAGTGTGGCTGCCCCCGCTCAACAGATGTCGAAGGGACATGCTGGAAGACTTTTGTGGATTTTTCCAATTGGCTGCAGCTGCTGATCAGTGTATTCTGACAACGGCAAGCCCCCCTGCCAGAATCCAGCCTGGGGGATTCCTCCATCCGCCTTGTTTGTGTAGATGGAAAAATCTGCAGCTTTTTTTTTTTTTTTTTTTTTTTTTTTGAATTCATGGCTGAACGGAAAAAAAAAAAAAAAATCATCCTGCTCCTTTGAATTTTGTCATTGCTGCAGTTGAAAATGAACATCGATTTGACCCCCCCTAATAATTAAAAAATCAAATAAATCTTAAAATGAACATTTTTGAACAACATTCTACTTGTATGGCCAGCTTTAAACGTCTTCTGTTATTCACACACAATCAGAAACAGATTCAAGACTTGTATGTGTGTGTTTGGACATACTAGCCTTAGGATTCATCAAGCTGAATGAAGTGCCTAAAGTATGCTTAATAAAGAGTCCTATTTGTCAGTGTTACTGTATGTAATTTTTATTGCCTTACAGTGTATTTACACATAAAACAGAAACATTTTATACATAGCAGTTTGCCTGTACTGAGAAGAGATGGCTGCATTTGTTTTCGTTTTTATTTCATCCTTTTTTTTACTTTATTTGCACCTAGTAGTTCTACAGATAACGCACTTCCTGTCTCTGGGTGGCTACGCTCACTCACTGTCTGTGGAAGCGGCCATAGTTGTCATCCAGGCAGGACTTTAAACATGTCTCCCCTTGTTGTCTGCCTATTATATAAGAGGTGATGGGATCACAAGATAGATAAGATTGTTTTGGCTTCTAGTCCAGTGGCCTCCAAACGGTGGCCCCTGGGCCAGATTTGGCCCCTTGCTTGCTTTTGTTATTCAAAAGATTTTTATTATCATTATGAATCTTATGAAGATCATACATCCATAAAGCCAATATCTATATCAACAAAACTTCTCCACAGTGCACAGCACACAGGGAAGGCACATATGAAGTAGAACATCAACGAGCAAATTCCAAATAAAACATTAACTAAAAAAACCCTTGGTTGTTTTTATCCAGCCCTTAGGGCACTATTTCATCTACTGATACCAACAATAGGGCACGCCCCCCCACTGACACCAATGAAGGGGCACAAATCCTCCCAATGACACCAACAATGGGGCACAACTCCTCCCAATGACACCAACAATGGGGCACAACTCCTCCCAATGACATCAACAATTAGGCCCAATGATGCAGCACGATTCCTCCCAATATAATGAGAGTGTGGAAGCGCTGCCAATCAAATAATTAAAGTATGGGGGGGGGATAGTAGATAATGATAATAACATATGTTTTTAGCTGTTAAAAGTGAACACAATTTCTTGTAAATAGGAGAGCACCAAAGTGCTTAGCAAAAAGTACATATGAAGTGATAAAGAGAATGCTACAAAATGTGCAAATAGAACACAGGTTCTACTCATAAAGTGCATACAAATCCAATTCTTAATACTAATAGATGTGCAAAACAATGCAAATAAATGAAGTGCTGATGGTTACAAGTGATAAAGTGATAAAGGCAGGCTCAGAATCTGAGCATAGAAGCAAAGTCTATAGGTAAATGGATGTGAAGGATTCCCTTCTTGTGAAAGGTAAAGCAGTCCGCAGGTGAATGATCAGGCTGGAATGCCGATGTGCTCCCATCACCAGATAGAGTGGACCCTCACCTCTAGAGAAGACCCCACCAGGTCTCATACATGCTGTAATCCCGTAATGATTCATGCAATCCCATGGCAACATTGTGTCCTCCCCCAGATAGATTGGAGGCTCACCCCAGACTAAGACCCCAATGGGCCTAGTAGCACTTGGTGTACGCAGGTAAGTATCCGGGTAGTGTCCCGTTAGGGCTTGAGGTCGGGATCCCCAATATTTTCTCCGGTGGTAAGTCACCATGTAAACAAAAAGACACCTCCAATAGTGCAATACATATTAAGTACGGAATCCTCCAGATGAAGCCACGTGGGGTGGTGAAACATGTAGAGGTCCAGCCTGGCGGTGGCACTCACATCTGACACGTGACATTCATGTGCTTTTTATCATGGATTTTATTGGATTACATGCTGGTTTTATTACTAATAAATGTGAGTGCATTTTAAGTGGGGCATTGTCAGTCATTACCTTCCATCTATGGAAAATATGTATTGCACTATTGGAGGTGTCTTTTTTTGTTTACATGGTGACTTATCACCGGAAACAATATTGGGGGATCCTGACCACAAGCCCTAACAGGACACTACCTGGATACTTACCTGCGTCAACCATGTGCTACTAGGCCCATTGGGGTCTTAATCTGAGGTGAGCCTCCAATCTATCTGGGGGAGGACACAGTGTTGCCACGGGATTGCATGAATTATTACGGGATTACAGCATGTATGAGAGATTAGACCCAGTGGGGTCTTCTCTTGAGGTGAGGGTCCACTCTACCCGGTGAAGGGAGCACATCGACATTCCAGCCTGATCATCCACCTGCGGACTGCTTTACCTTTCACAAGAAGGGAATCCTTCACATCCATTTACCTATAGACTTTGCTTCTATGCTCAGATTCTGAGCCTGCCTTTATCACTTCTAACCATCAGCACTTTATTTATGTGAATTGTTTTGCACATCTATTAGTATTAAGAATTGGATTTGTATGCACTTTATGAGTAGAACCTGTGTTCTATTTGCACATTTTGTAGCATTCTCTTTATCGCTTCATATGCACTTTTTGCTAAGCACTTTGGTGCTCTCCTATTTACAAGAAATTGTGTTCACTTTTAACAGCTAAAAACATATGTTATTATCATTATCTACTATCCTCCATACTTTAATTATTTGATTGGCAGCGCTTCCACACTCTCATTATATGGTGATTACTGTTTTTAGATGGAGTGAAACACGAAAGGTGGCAGCAGCAGCCCTGATAACCAATCCTAGATCATCAGATAGTGTTTGGCAGCGCATTACCACTTCACATCTTTGATACGATTCCTCCCAAGGATACCAACGATTGGGCTGAATGGCACCAATGATGAGGCACAATTCCCCCCAATGACACCAACGATGGGGTACAAAGCCTCCCAATGACATCAACAATTGGGCCCAATGACACCAACCATGAGGCACGATTTCTACCAATGATACCAACAATTAGGCAGAATTACACATATGATGGGACACAATTCCTCCCACTGACACCAACAATGGGGCACAATTCCTCACAATGACAACAACAACTGGGCCAAATGACACCAATGATGGGGCACAATTCAATGCATTGTTTTTTCCACTGATATCAGGACTTTTTCTACTCCCAATAGCCACAGTCTGCCCCCCCTAAAGTCTGAAAAAGGACAGTAAACTGGCCCTTTGTTTAAAAAGTTTGGAGACCCCAGTTCTAGTTCATCTCTCAGGAAGCGACAAGAACACTGCATTTCTTGCAAGATTAACACTTATTTTGATGAAAATGTTCTTAATCTGAAAAAATAAAAACATATGTAGCCACCACATCTAAAGGATTGGTAATCTGCAGTATATATTGTTTTCTCTACAGAGTTTTACAGTCTGCTGATTCTCTAGAAATCTTCACTGCAGGGTTGCCCTGTCCTCTTCTTGCTGCTGAACTTCCAGAGCTGTGAAGGTTTAACACCTTCAGGGCTTGGGCTCAGCTGCAGTAAAGATGATCCAACAGGGACATGCCCCCTCCTCCTCCACTGAAAGGTATCACAAGCAATATTTTTGTTCATAGGTGCCCCCGAGGGGTAAATTTAGGTTTGTGTGTGCATGCATGTAGGGGCAGGACAGGATCACCTTTTTTGGGGGCGGGGTTTAAATGATTTTTGACTCTCACTAAAACTTTAATTATATCACAGAAGACAAAAAGTCCCTTAAGTAATATTTTTATAACAGGTTCTCTTTATTGAGACATCAGGGGTTTTTAAACCCATGATGTCTCATTTGCCTTCCATTGAAGCTAGTGGAGCACAGACTCCAGCCTCTAGCTTCTTTCCTGGTGGCACGGGCCAAGGACAATGACAACAGAAATAGGAAGTGATGTTTTACATGTTCACTCTAGCTAAGGGAGATCAGTGAACGGATGTTTGTTGGTTTCTCTCCCCTTTACCTGGCGATGCCGGCCAGCTGGGTTCTGGGCACACAGGTGTCATAGCCAGAGCATGGGAAAGGGGACTGAGGCCATAGAAAGCTATACAGCTGCCAGTTCACTTTTATCAGAGAGCTGATAGTTGGCTTGTGGAGTTTACACAAATGTATTATTACCCCCAACATGCCCCCCCCCCCCACCCATGCTGCAACCGCTATAAGCCTTACACCAGCACATTAAAAAGGTTAAGGTATATGTTAACTCTAACCATATATTTCTCATATCTGCTCCCTTTTGGCTCATTAAATGTACCATTGAAAGTTTTTTACTATATCTGTTCAACAAGCACAAAAATATTGCCGTCTTTATCCAGCTAGGAATCTTGTGAGCGGATATCTTCTTGTACTCTCTGCCTCTGGTCCACTGTCAGTTAGAATTGTTCCCTGCTATCTCCATGGACTACTACTTGTCCTTCGGTTACAAGGCTGTTCAGTATGATTGTCAATCTAGGACAGTAATGACGAACCTTGGCACCCCAGATGTTTTGGAACTACATTTCCCATGATGCTCGACTACACTGCAGAGTGCATGAGCATCATGGGAAATGTAGTTCCAAAACATCTGGGGTGCCAAGGGTCACCATCACTGCTCTCAGGACAAGAAGTGAGTTAAATGGCAGGATTACCAGGTTAAAATAAAGGAAATAAATGTGACAAAAAAGAAAACTAATGCAGCCACCACATGTAAACACCAGTGCACTGCAGTATTTTTTACTTTTATTCTTGGGTTTAGATACATTTTAAGTGGAAGCGTAACTTGATGAATCAGGGCCATTATGTTATATGCAGGCGGCTGTTCCCCAATTGGCCTAAGGGAAGAATGATCAATCATTTAGAATGGTTTTTCCAGAATCATAGATATGTCTGGTGCCAGAGGTGTCAATTCAGGCCACAAACATGAATGCTCAACCAAAATTAAGCATGTACAGTATATGAAAAAAAACTTTTGTGGTTGGAGCATGCAAATGGTATAAGATATTCTATGTCTACTGCCAAGGGCATTTTTCTTGGTTAAACATTGTATTATAACTCCTTTGGAACCAGTTTTGGATTCAGATACCACAATATATTTAAACAAAGATATTGGCATGAAAAATGAATGTAAAGTGTCTATATGCATTGTTGCATGAATTATAATTCTGAAAAATCACATAATTGGGGTCCAGCAGGCCACTTCCACAAGTGTTATCGCTATAAACGGACATCCATAATGAGAAAATACACTGTATGTGATTACCGACCATCTTCTGAAAATGCTAGTTTGAAGTGAATACCTAAACTTGCCACTGTAAATCAGTGCACACTATGTAAACCCCGATAGAAAAGCCTCTTAATTTAGGTCTACTGAGTGTACAAGGATTTAAGGTGGTACATTTTGAGGTTTTTCTTCCACTATTCATTCAAGAGACTTTATTTACCTATTGATGAATTAGAATGAAAAGAATGAGTGGACACAGCATCTGTTCTTAGGGCTCTTTCATACGGGCTGTTGGGGGTCTATAAAAACAAGTGGCTGAGCTGCATTTTTACTGCCCTCCAGCTCTGTAACACTACAGCTGTGTGTGATTGTACACATGCCGTATTTTAACTATGTATGGCATTTTTAGCTCGGGCTGCAAAGTTTGACAGGTGTCGCCACCTGTCAAAATCACCCAGCTGCACCACAACTGCGAGCCAAGTACTCAGTTTGCAGTTATGGCAGTGGTCCCGCAATGCAAAATTGTTATATGAAAAATAAAAGTAACACAAGAATACAAATGTAAGGAGGTGGTAGTGGTTCCTCCTGAACACATGCCAGCTGCTCCAATACCACCATCTGAAAAACGATCCACAGCAGATTGCTTTTCAGAGAGCGGTAAGTATTAAAAAGTGTGAAAGAGGCCTTCAGGACTTTTTTGGAAGATCTGCCTCCCCTTTGTTGGGACTACTTTGTAAAAGGCAGGGTATACTTTTTATATATCTAAAAATTCTAGTGGCCTAGCCGAATTTGGTTTTATTACTGACTAGGCTACAGGCTTGGAAAAAAATAGGCAGCCAGTGAAATGAGAGCATACATGTCCTGGCTTAGTGACCCATTGAGGTGTCAATTTATAAAAAAAAAGTGAACATTCCAGTATTTGCACAGCTATCACAAATAATGCCTGTATTATGTCTAATGTAGGATAAATGTAATTTCCCACTCATTACCTATGATCATCAGAGCCATCTAGTGGCCATAAAGCAGTATTTTGCAGATTGCAGTATTTAAGGAAAATTCTGCATTGTGGCCTTTAGATGGGCCTGACTATCATATGAAACTCACATTATAGGGGATATGTTAACAAGTACTAAAACTAGTGGATCTGTATAACAGCCAGAAAGCATTTTCACAAAGCGGTCAGCAATAATAAACTAACATTTTTCTCATAACACGATCCTTTTAAAATTATCAACAGAACCACCACTTCTGACAAGAATAGCTGTGCACCGAGCCTCCCATTCATTCAGAAATGGAAGTATAGTAATACCAGTTTATGCTTCCGTTATGAATGAACCAATTGGTACCAATCACCGACTCTGTCCATTCAGAAAAGGTAGGAGCCAGTAAATGACAAATTTACCAACCCGTTCCCATCTCTCCATCATGACACATCTTCTACAGCAGCTGGCAGGAGAGAGGAAGGGGGAAGACAGCAGCTCTGTGGGGGGACACAGGTACCCCGGGAACAGCAGAAGACAAGTAAACTGGATAGGAGGGACGGCAAGGGCAGCATATAGAGGAACCAATCTCTTCCATTAGCAGAAAAATGGAGGAGAATGGTTCCTCTAAATGCCGCCTCCGCCATCCCTCCTATTCAGGTGCACAAGGGAGGCACACGGGCCCCCTTGCGGTTGCAATTGCAATCCCTGCAACTCCTATCATTACACCCCTGAACGAGGCAGAGAGGTGAGGCGGTGATGTCACGCTCTCCGCCTTGTCCAATCAGAATACGCTTTGCATCATTCAGAAAATGCAAAGTATTCTCTGAATGTCACCTGTGCTTTGCGGTCTAACTCCTGTGTTCACAATGCATCCGGCGGCTGCTCGGCACAGGACACGGGTGCAAATGAAGATCACTGAAGTAGTGGTGTCTACTTCAGTAATTTCCAGCTTCCAGGGGCAATGGCTAGGTATGGTATATGCATAGTTATATTGGCCCAAGCTGGACAAATGTAACCATGTATAATATAGCCATACCTGGAATTCTTCTTTAAGGTTCTATATTAAAAAAAAAAAACACAACACAATTCTAGCAGCTGAAGGGGACTGGATGTATTGACAGAACATCATTTTCAGTGTTATTGTATATTGGCTAAACACTATACAAGTGGGCAGCTTCAGTTTGGGGTGATGCGCCTTTTTAGCAGCTGTGGATAAAGTCCATAGAACTAAGAATAGTCTGAACTATCAATATTCATACTCCTGTATCCCTATTCTATGTACAGATAAACTATAGAGGAAAAATAACCGAGAATGAACATTGCCTACCCCATATTACTCAGACGGTCATCTTTGTAAAGACTTGAAAATCTCTCCAACTAGAACAAAGATAAACAATAATAGTAAGTAGGATGGGAAGGGTTAAAACTTCTGATAGGTTTATTTTTATTGTGGTTTGCATCTTCCTGTCCTGATGACAACCACTTCTCCCATTACTTGTAATGGCATCACTTGCAAAGGTAATAAGGGACAATATCCCCAAAGATAGTGGTATAGTAGGATAGTAAGTGCTGCAACATGGGTTAAAATACCATGGTCTGGCCACACGTTGGAGAGTCAGACCGCTGCTCGCACACACTTAGGCTGGCAATAGATGAGCCACTGAATGTCAATCCATCTATGGCTGTTCCCATTCAAGTGAAGTCAATCTAATGATCCCGAACAGGACTGTTGGTAAATTTTCGCTCGATCAGCGCATGCGCCCAATCTGCTACACCACTGATCAGTGTATTCTGACAGAGGAGGGGTCCTCCTGCCAGAATACAAAAGCACAGCAGGCAGGACTTCCCCATCCGCCTTGAATGTGTGGATGGGACAATCTGTTCAGGTTTTTTTTTTTTTTTTTTTTCTATTTGATCAATGTATGTTTACAGCTAGAAGAAACATAAAAACACATGGTTGAGCTGCAGTTTTGTTGCCCCCAATAGCTCCCCTTAAGCTGCCAAAGTGGCCATACAGAGGTATACACGTCGTGGCCCTGATAATTTGCAATATGCCGTGGCAAATGTTATCCTCACTGTAATGTTTGATGCTCACTACCACCCGCCAAAAGCGACCCATTTCATGGAATGGGCCCGCCCGCAACCACATACAATGGTTGCACTGTGGTGGTGTGGGCTTTCTCACTACCTGTCAAATGCACTCTGACAAAGCAATCCACAGAGGATTTTTAGTGTAAACAAACCCTTTGGAAGCAAGAGCCCTGTATGTAACATTGTGCAGGGGGAGCGCGTATGTTAGACGACTGGAGACCCAATCCGTTGCTTGCGTATGAGAGCAGCAGTCTGATATTCCAACATGCTGTCAGCACAGCATATTTTAACTCTTGTTGCAGCTCTATGCAAAAATAAAAATAAAACACAGAAAAGACCAATATATTTAGTACTATATATGCAGCATGGCTGCAGTACAGCAATAACCAGGTTTAATTTGGGCTTTAACAGAACACCACCCAAACAGAATCTTGTTCTGGCTCCTGCAATCACTGTACAAACCACCATCAGCTCTGGATAAAGAGGTTTTCTGTTGAATATAAAAGAAGAAAAAAGCAGCCAGACTTAGATCCAGAGTGACCAGATGGAGCATAATAAAATGTGCATAGTACATGGAGAAATATATATAAAAAAGTGTCATTTTTTGAATTGAATATATTGCTTCATTGTCCTTGTAAAAGTTTCTAAGCCATCTACTACACAAATTGGAAAATGATGAAGCTTGTGATATGGGAACTGTAGGCACCATGTAAAGTAGTGCCTGCATAGAAGTCTGTAGGTAAGGTCAATGTACAAACTGTACACATTGCAATTGCAGCAATGGATACCGTAAAATATTGTACAGGCGTAATGGACCAAAGTAAATAATAAATACTATTTACAGACTTTAGTATATCACAGTCATGCCTTAGTACTTCCCATTTGTCCATAGGTGTTATGTTTACCTATAAAAACACTATTTCACTTTCCATTTGTAAAAAAGACCCCTAAAGAAATTGTTCTGTCATCTAGAGTAAGTATCCCTCTGTAATAACATTGACCTAATAAAATAACCTAAAAAATATATCTATATCTCCACAAATAGAATCTTGGATACGTATATACACAAATAATAATATACACTATTACACTTGTATTTACATATATACAGCTAAAAAAAGGTAAACCGGATAGTCTATGGTTTGTTGAATTGTTCATTGATGCCATCATGTGGTCAGAGTGTGGGATCACAATGCACACTGCCAGCATAACTCGAGCAGCAGCAACAGCAGCAATTAGGCACCAGCATGGGTTCTGCAGGATTCTTCTTTAGGGTGTCCAGCTTTTTTGCTTCAAACACATCCTTCTCATCCCGAAGCTTTTTGTTAATGTCCCTGCAACACAGCATGCATTAGCAGTACAGCATTATTACTTGAGCAGGAGTATATATATTTTATAATTAGGTTTGATATTTACATTTTCTGTGCAACTTTTTAATAATTTTACCCCATCTAAAAACGGCTAGTGATTATTTGCCTGATTGTACCTTTCTTGACAAAAGTACTTCTGCTCAATCAGGATTACAGCTGTGACATGTCTACTGTATCCGGTAAACCACATCATAAATACATTTATACTTCTGTCCATTCAGTCCTAAGATCTATACTGCTCTGCCAGACAGTACAGCCAGGTCAGTGACCTCTCTTTTGAGAATGACCTATATATTTAGGTTTTTTTATTTTCGTGAACATGAAACTGCAGTCATCTGTGTTTGAAATGTAGTTCATCTTTACAGTAAACCTTCCATTACTGGCGTCATTCTGAAGCTAAGAGCAAGAACACAGGGACATGTCCTCAAATTAGCAGGAGGAAAGTTCAAAATGAATCTTAAAAGGTATTATTTAGAGTAGATGATGCTTGAAATAAACTTTCAGCAATCGTAGGGAGTCAAGTCTACAGTCTAAAGTAGATTCAAACATTCTTTGGACAACCATAGATGTGTAGATTCAATCAAAAAAAAAAAAGAAAAAAAAACACACTCACATATAAATAACAAAAAAAAAGGGCAGACTCCATGGATCACTTGGTCTTTTTTCTGCCGGCACTCTTCAGAAATGGGTAGTTGCTTGGCCGTTATACCAATCCATTGACTTCAATACTTTCAGAGTTATGGGCCTGGCTTTAGTACGCGAATCAAGAAAGTTAGCAATTCTGATCTATGTGCTTGTTCAGGGGCAATGATTTGAAATTCTGAAGTACAAAGGTGAGCATGACAGCCAGGCAGCTAGTATTTTTAAAAGAAATGTAGCCTCCATTGGTGTTGCGAGACCCAGGCAGACCCTGGGTAATGTGCCCTGTGTTTAATGAAACCCATATTTGCAGAAAGCACCTGGCAGAGTGATGAAGGCCAGCATGGCTCTATCCCTATCAGAAAAGTAAGCAATTCATCTATTTACTGAAATCGAATTGTCCAAAATGAAAAGGAGCACTCGCCACAGTCCACCAATACCCCTGACATCCTCCTGACCAATGCCCTCTGTAAGCTCTTCTGTTCATTACATATTCCTGACCACTAAATCCTGTAAGCTGTGCTGTACACCATACTACACTACTTTACCAACTCCAGACCAAAGTGTACAGTGTTTTGGGGGGGGGGGCATGTCTCTGCACACCCCTTCCAAGCTTGTCCTTGTCGTTCTTGCTCTGCTCGTAGCCATCCTTGTCTCCCCAGTCTGCTCTAAGACTCCCAACCAATTGGGTCTCAGGAGTTGCTTCCTGATTGGCCAGAAGAAACAGGAAGACAATAGCGAATATCAATACGCTATTGTCTCAGAACTGGGTGGGCTGCCCGTGCCCATTCTCGTTTGAAGCCTCTGGCTTTAATCATGTCCTTCAAAAAAACCCCAAAAAACATTGGAATGTATGTAGATCAAGGGGCCGGACGCATGGATGGGGGGGCGGCGTCCCTGGGCTCCTTATTGATGGGCCGCTCCTGGTTTAAATGATCTTCTTCTTTAACCAGTTTAGCTCTTGCACCTGTATATCTCTGGTCCACAGCAATTTTCATACTATGGACCTATTGAACTGGTAATAACTTTGTCCTGACTTAACCACTTCAGCTCCGGAAGGTTAACCCCCCGTCATGACCAGGCCATTTTTTGCGATTTTTGCACTGCGTCACTTTGACAATTGTGAGGTGTTTACCCAAATAAAATGCATTTGCTTTTTTCCCTCACAAATATAACTTTCCTTTTGGTGGTATTTGATCACCTCTGCATCTTTTTTTTTTTTTTTCGCTATAAACAAACATACAGATAATTTTGAAAAAAAAAAAAAAAAATTACTTTCTGCTATAAAACACACCCAATAAAAAAGTGTAAAAAAACCCCATCAGATCAATTTAAGCCAATATGTATTCTGCTACATATGTTCGGTAAAAAAAATCCCAATAAGCATATATTGATTGGTTTGTGCAAAAGTTATAGCGTCTACAAACAATGGGATATATTTATGGAATTTTTATTTATTTATTTATTTACTAGTAATGGTGGCAATCAGTGACTTATAGCAGGACTGCGATATTGCGGAGGACAAATCAGACACTAACTGACACATTTTTGGGGACCAGCGACACTAATACAGCGATCAGTGCTAAAAATATGCACTGTCGCTGTACTAATGACACAGGCAGGGAAGGGGATAACATCAGGGGCGATCAAAGGGTTAAATGTGTGCCTAGGGAGTGCTTACTAACTGTGGGGGGAGGGGCTTGTACTATGGGAAGGCAGAGATCAATGTTCCTGTTTATCAGAAACACAGGATCACTACTGACAGAACGGCGATCTGCCTTGTTTAAATAGGCAAACCACCATTCTGCTTCTCTCCCAAATGATCGCCGGGTGCTGGCGGACATTGAGTCCACCAGACCCGCTGATTGGTTCCCGCTCTTTCCAATCACAGCAGGAGCGGATTGCCGGCGGGGTGCGTGCGCGCCCCAGACCCCAGAAGTGCAGAATCACGCACAGGTACCTGATTCTGTGCAGAGGACATGCCACCCTGCAGTAAATGTACATGGGGTGGTCGGCAACAGGTTAAAGCAGTACTAAACCCTCCTATCCTTTACAGCCAAGGAAGCTGCCATCTTAGCCTCTGTTTGATCTTCTGTTACAGGATTTGATCAGTTAGAACACCTGCCATTTGATAGCTTGACAGTTCATCTGAGAGCAAAAGTAACTAGGATGGGTATCATTCATGGCATGTTTACATCAATGTACCAGTTTTGGGAAATTGTTAAATCGATGGGTTTAGTTCCACTCTAGAGACAAAAATACAAAATAAAATAGTAATTTTTTAACTAGTGTTACTGTAAATTAAAAAAGTATACATGCGTTTCATTTAGAATGACACTAAAATACCAATTCTGGTACACAGTATAATTAAGTATAAATATTAATAGTTAAAAATAAAAAAAATCAGCAGAAATAGATTAGCTAAGCAGAAGAATATTTTAATCCTTATTTTTAGTTTAATAAAAAAAAAAAAAAAAAAAAAAAAGGAAGTTCAGGGGAAGTCCAGCAATGCCTGGTAAGGCAATGCCAGGCAAGAACATGATCCATGGACTGGGAGTTGGCTGTGCCCCTCCTCTGAGTCATTAAGCTGTGTGTGCTGCAACTAGAGCTTAACAGCAAGAAAACCAGATTACAGGCTATTCTTAGCTTAAAAGTAAAAAGAATTGGTAGTAATACAGTATAATAAAAGTACATGACTATCTCTGTTTGTTACAGTGTTAAGAAAAATCAATACCTGAGAAGTTCCAGCTGTCGTAGGAGACTCTGCTTCTCCTTTTGCATATTCTGAGAGACTTTATATGCATCCCTACAGTGAAACCACATAAAGGGTTCAAGTTATTTCTCGCTATGAGATATCACATTTAGTTCACACACAAAAAAAAAGTTTGATTAGTTAATGACTGTCACAGTAATTATTTCTCATTCTGCAATGTATTTGGATGTGTTCATATTTTCTCATGATTTGTGCTCTCCAAGTATATTCTTCGAAAATGTTCAATAAAAATGTATCTTTTAAAATAAATAAATAAATATATATATATATATATATATATATATATATATATATATATATATATATATATATATATATATATGTGTAAATCAAACATGTGCGATATAGCGAACACATACAATATCACATTGCAAAGCTGATACAGCCTCATATAAGATGTTGAACACTGGAAATTTTCCCAGATAAGCAGTATTCAGCAACAACTTCAAATCATCAAAAAAAAAAAAATCACATACGAGGAAAAGGAGAAAGTAAAAGGCCTTTATCTCGTTCTCATTGGGTGTACTGCAGTGTACGCCTGTGCAAGGCACGGGGTTGCACAGATGTTCCATCCATATCTGCGCAGGCAATCCCATTGATGTCAATTGGAATGCAGTAGTTGTACGGACACAGCCGCTGCTCCCAATTTGACACCTGAGTGGGTATGGGTGAGTGTTCACAACGTCAGACTATCTGCATTCAGGGCCGTATCCACTGCATCCCAACTTATATCAATGGTACTGCCTGCACGAGGATGCATAGAACACCTGTGCATTCCATGCGGGCAAACTTGGCCTCGTACAGGTGTATGCTCTAGTATGCCCCATGTGAACGAAGCCTAAGGGCGACAGAGGGTATAAAAGAAGTAGCATATATAAGACATAAGGCATATAGTTGTATAGGCCTGAGTTTTAGAGGCCAGTGGGAATTAGATAAACCTGTATATCTAGATATACAGGTTTACCTAATAAAGCCACACAGATATGAATGGTACTCATTAGAAATCACGGGGAACGACTTGTCATGCGACTCTGCAGTCCCAAGTCACAGGACAAGTCGCACAAATATCAAAAGGGGCCTAAGTTGGGAACAGGAATAAATAGGTTAATTATAAAAAGATTACTATTCCAAGACTCAAGACTTGTGACCATGGAGCAACTTGTGAGAGCCAATTCAAATCTATGATCCACTGAATAACACTAAAACTATGTAGTAGCCTTTCACTACTACATAGCTATATTTGGAATAGGAGCAAACAATAAACACATTGACAACAACAAAGAGAAAGTTTGGCCAGTTATCTGGGCAGCTTTCTGCCAGAGAGGAAAGAGAATCTAATAACTCCAAAATATACGTGTGAACATTCCAGTATCTAAGCAGCCAAAACAGGGTCACGATACTTCTGGAAAGATGGTAGGACATTTACATTGTGTTAAATAGTGTCTAGCGTGCAATTTAATAGCGGTTTCATGTAAGTGACGGAGCAAGTGCTCTTTCGGAACTTGGTAAGCATGTCAGCCTAGTCTGGGGGAGAAAGAAACCTCAGAGTCCTAAGAGTTCAATTCCCATTGCTCCATTGGAGATTTTGTTTCTGGAAGGTATAATATCTTGAGATATTGGCATAAGAAGTTCAAAGTGGATAGATGGCCCAGGAGTCGGTGAATGGTGGTTCTGGTAAAATATTTATTTGAGCATACCTATAACTCTCTGTACAGGAAGGATATAAATTTGTTAGGGGGCGGCAAATGAGCGATCTCAGAGCTGATGGAGACAGATCTGTGCCACCACAGATCCATCTATCCATCCCGTAAATCCACTCCTGTTATGAAATGAAGCAAAGAATAAAGGGTCCCCCAAGCAAGAGGCTACTGAGGATAAACTGTATTACTTTTTATACAGATACCAAAGATGGAGGGAATGATTCATGTTTCATTCATGTTCAGTGTGGCATGCACTCTATGACAAACTCAAGTGGACCACAAGAGTTCCTGGAGAAGTACAAAAGAAGATTCAAAACAAATCCATGGTATATCCAACCCGGGGGTGTTTTAATGTGCCAGCTGTGCAAATCTGGCTGCCAGATAATACTGCCATAGATTGAGCAGTCAACGGCAACCCATTCTCTGGGGTCTGTACAAAAGAAGTACAGTATATTGTACCTGGGCTTTTTCTTACAGGATAGGTTCACCTTTATAAAAAAAAAAAATATTAATAATAATAATAAATGCACATCTTTTTGCAGGTAAAAAATGTGCATGTATTCTTGTTTTCATTAGGAGTCCGCAAAAGATTGCACTTATGATCTGATCGGTGTAGCTGTCTGCTTGTACCTCGTACAGGCAAGCAGATACAGAATAACAGGAATCACCAATGAACTACCTAGAGCGCTCATAAGCACTCTGGTAGTTCATTGGGAACTACAAGCCTTCAGGCCCAAAAGCTGTCGGTACTTGTAGTTCATTCATTCGCATAACTGAATGAATGATGCGGCTGTGTAGCCATGTTCTTTTCAAATTGTGACAGCAGGTGCAGGGAGATGATCCTCTGCCCACTGTCACAATTAGGAGGGGGATTGGGGGGAGGCTGCAGGAGCGGGAAAATGTTACATGTTCCCAAAGGTGAACTTATCATTTAAGCCAAATAAATTTGTTAAGCTCTGACTGGATACCTTAGATCAGTGGTTCTCAACCCTGTCCTCAAGTAACCCCAACAGGCCAAGTTTGCAGGTTTTCCTTTATCAGGTGCTTTAAATCAGAGTCAATGGCTTGGTATTTTGGAAAGCTATTTTATCTAAGAGAAATTACCAAAACAACCTGTTTGGGGTACTTGAGGACAGGGTTGAGAACCACTGCCCTAAATTATAGATTTGGGTAGGTATATTGGTAAAGATCTAAAGTAGAACAAAGGTTTCAGCAATGTAGACATTTTTAACAGTCATGACTCTGCCTAAAAAAGATAAAACGATAAGTAGACCACAATTTAAGCAAAATTTTCATGCGGCGAAACACTGTAGACTAGTTATACTGGTAAATGGATTTAGATGTAGATTTGTTTGAATATCAAGCTGGGGCAGAGTGTGGATAGACCAGGTGAAATGAAAATGAGAGTGAATGGACTAACAAGTCAAGGGAGGGAAATTAATTGGCAATTCCGCATATTTCGATAAGTTTACCCCTGGGTCAGACATGTCATGAAACATCTTCAAAGTAGAGAAGTAGAGATTAGGTTTGGGAGAGAAATCATAGGGTTTGTTAAGAACAGTAGAACATCATCTGCATACATACCAAGCTTATATTCTGTATTACCTTTGAAATAACTCAACATTCACATAATTTCTGATTGCATAGGCTAAGGGCTCTATGGCAAGTTCAAAATGAAGGGGTGACAAGGGGCAACCCTTGTCTTGCGCCCCCATCCAAGGGCAAATAATTCAGAGTTTAATGTTTTAGGAGCACAGTGCCTGAAAACCATTCAGGAATTTGTTTTTAAAGCCACATTTGGAAGGTAAATGATTTAAGGAGAAGTCCAGCCAAAGCTTGTTTGGCTGTAATTCTCCTATGGATCACAGGAGTGCAATTCGTTTTGCACTCCTGTGACCCGTTTTCAGCAGAGCACGGGCTGAAATCTGCTCTCTGCTAATGTCACCAATGTCAGTCTAGGCACCGCGTCACCCCACTACGAAGTCTGGATCCGCCAAGTGCCTAGACTGACACCCATCTCAGCGAGCCGCCTAGAGCCCGAGACTCCCACGCCTGGCCCCTCCACAGCTCAGTGCTCCAATGAAGGAGGAGAGAGAGAGCTGTGACTGACAGTCAATAGCTCTCTGCTCATGGGGCTCTGAAAACCGAGTGATCGGTGATGTTCGGAGCGATGCTGCATCCACCTAGGAAAGTATAATGGGGGGGAGGGGGGGGGGAATCCCATACTTCTCTTTTAAGACAGGGTCATATACTACTATGAAATGCCTTGCTTATGTCAAGGTCTAAAGGGAGTAGAAGTGAAAACTAGCATCTTGGACGAGGTTAGTAACCAATCTAATGTGGTCTGTAATCTGTTTAAGGAATAAAGCCCATTTGGTCAGGGGAGGTCAGTGTGGTATAACAGACCAATATGTCAGCCAATATTCTACCAAAAATGTTTAGATCGTTATTGATGACTGAGGTACTGTAGGATGATAATTATGAGGGAGAATGTGGTCTTTGTTAGGCTTAGGACATATTGGGCTAACATTTTCTCCAGGAATTGATAGCCTTATAGAACGTAATTATGCATTTGGGTGTCAATATTGGGGCAAATATTTTATAGTAAGAGGTCAATTATCCATTATATCCAGGTGCTGTAGGAGTTTTCAGGGATTTACTTATGACTATAATTTTGATTTCAGATCAGGGGCAATAAGACAAAGCAATTGATGATCAATAAGTTTAAGAATGGAGAGACTATCTAACCAGCCTAGAGAATTGGGGAAGGGCAAATACGAGTGGGGCGAATATTTGAAGTTTGACCATTATGATTCTGAAGTTTATAAACCTAGAGAAGTTTAAAGAGAGGGATTTGATTTAAAGGGTAACATAGAGAAAGCAGAGTTACTAAGTAAATGAATCCAGCCCTGGACCAGTGCCAGACTTTTTCAGTATTTTCTAAGAGAATGGCATTTAGTGTTAATTGTTTTTGTGTAATTTGCAGTAAAGGAGCGGCCCCACTATGTGAGAGGCCCCATTATACCATAGAAAATGCAACAGGAGGAACTTAGGCTGGCCATACATGGTTCGAATCTCAGCTGGTTCCAGCTGAACTGGCTGAGATTCAAACCGTTAGTGGGCCGTCTGACTGTACCAAGTTGATCGATCTATCAACTTGGGTACAACCAGCCTGCTGGATTCTCTTGTGTCTATCGCTAATGGCTGCTATAGCCGCTAGTGATAATTTTGTCTTCTCCCAGCTGGGATGGCTTCAACCTGCGCCCCCGCAGCTGGGAGCAGACAATTGCTCAGCAGGAGGGATTTCCCTGTCAGCACTGTCTGTGTTGATGGGGGAAATCATGCAAAATTTCTTTTCTGCAACCCATGGTTGCAGGAAAGAAATTTGCACCGTGTATGGCCTGCCTAAGACATGGGAATTATGGCAGGCAGACCTTGCTATTGGATTGTCCAAATCATATAAGAAGGCAGGAGCTGGCTCACCCCACCTAAAACGAAATGATCACATATGAAGCGATTGGCCTTTGACAGCAGCACAAATGGAGGATATAACAATGTAATCTGATTTGTAACAGATCTCCCTGTTGCATGTTCAGATCACTTGGTTGTGATTAGAGTCTTTCTGATGTAAAGTGGTAGATTTCACATATGTCAATATGTTGATTGCAGATGCAGCTAGAAACCTGTAGGCTTCATGCACACAGGACTTTAAAAAAACGTTAAAAAAAAAGTCAGTAGCTTATCAGTGATTTTTTCAGCTTTTATCAGCATTATATTACCGCCATTTTTTCGCTTTTTTTTAGCATTTTTAAAAGGGCCAGCTTTTTCTTTTTTCCAATTGATCTAAAACATCCAAAAACATTGGGGATCAAAGTTTTTGAGCGTGTTTGGGCATTTTTGAGCGTTTGAACGTTTTTTACAGCTGAAAAACGTCTCTCAGAACTCTCTGATCTTGGGTTTTTTTATACAGCTGAAAAACATCACTTCTAAAAACAGTTGATAACGGCCTATGTGTGCATGGACACATAGGATAACATCATGGATGGTTTATTGACTGTAGAAAAAAACGTCTGCAGCTAAAAACAGCTGCTGTAAAACAGTCAAAAAATATCCTGTGTGCATGAGGCCTTACCCGTACATGTTTACTGAACGACTCCTGCAGAGGTTTTGCTGTGTAACTGTTTATGTATTGCTTTTACCTAAAATGTTCTAATTTTGATAGAGCTGCATATGAGCGGGGCCAATTGATTGGCACCTGGGATGGAGTAAAGGTAATCTGAGACCAAGGAAGGTGGCACAAATATTATTTAGTAAAGTAGAAATAATAATTAACATATGGAAGACAGGGGCCAAGGTGCTCACTTACAGTTCCATTCACTATGACAACGGTGCCTCAAAATTACAGGCAACCCAAGTAAAACCGCTCTTAACAATGTTGGCGGTATTTTACCACAGTCTAGGTACTTGAGCGGACACTTTGGTAGGCTACTTCACTAAAACAGCATCTGATGATGGGGCAGGCTGATAGGTAGAACAGTGGTGCCGACGCTTTTGGTAACCAGATAGGAAGGTCCTCGTCCCAACTCTCTAGGGTTCCCAAATGGCAGAGCCAGGCGTGGTGTCCCTTCTCCCTAAGTGCACTGTCCCTAGACAGTGGGAATCCTGTAGCTACACTATCCACTTCACAAATGTGCACCAACTGCAGTGGAGCAGTGCCATTTATAAGCGTCGCCCTCACGAAAGATGACTAAGGCCCAATCGGATGGCTGCTCTTCTGAGGACACCTACGGAGGGCTCAGAGGTACAAAAGCTCCTGTCAACCCCTATTCCTTTTGCACAGCGGCTGTCGGAACAGTGCCACCTATAGAGGGAAGGCTGAACTGCACCTGCCTATATGTACATCTGTAATAAACTATTCCTGCTATGAATGTAAACACAAATAGCCTTTTTGTTCATATATAAAGTAGTTCTAAAGGCTAGACTTTTTTACTTTCTTAATGCATTACGGTAACAAAAATGTCCCCCTGGTTGTACCCCCCTCCTCCCTTTATACTTACCTGAGGCTTATCGCAAACCAAACCAGCATTGTGCCAGTCTGCAGTGGCGCCGGTCTCTCTTTCGTTCTCCTCACAGGCTCATACCATTGTACAGAGCAGGTAAGTATACCAGACTTATTATTACAATTAAAGAATACCCTTTACAAATTCTTTAAACTGAGCGATTCACCAATCATAAGGCTAGTATGCAATATTTCAGAGTTACCGTACTTACAAAAAAGCAAATATTTAAAACATCACTAACTCACTCACTCATTTAAAACATCTCACTCCAAATCTCCAGAGACCAGCAGGCAGAGGCAGTAGTGCCATAGACCTCACACATCTGATACACAGTTATGAGGCTGGAGGCACGGGAGGCACCCTCATACCAAGAACTGCACTGTTTCAGGGTACTGCTTAGCAACAATTAAGATTTCTAAATGTTCCTGGAAAGCAAATCTTTCACTGTTGTGAGTTCATTTCCACTTTAATGTGCTGTATTATCTCAACATAAAGAGAGGTCTACCTCTTCTTGCATTCCTGCTCCTCTTGCTCTTGCTTGCGCAGGTTCATTAGGTTTGCCTGTGCCTTTTCCAAGTCAGTCTTGGTCCTCTCAAGTTGCTCGACGAGGTCCTCATTAAGCTCTCTCAAGCGATCATTTTGAACTCGTGTCTCAAGTTGCTCACTGTTTAAAGATTGTAACTGATGCTCCAGCTGTTTAATGAAATATGGGACAGAGGTCAGCACTCAATTTAACACAAGCTGTGTTATATGAAAAATAATTCACAAACATTGAAAAAACACAAAAAGTGGGAGAAAGTGTAACAATTACAAGAACTGGGGAAACACATAGACATTTTGAGTGAAATCTGGAATACACAGATGTCAAAAAACAATGCAAAACGTTACGCTCTACACAGGAAAGGAGCTTTAAAGCTTTAGGCCTTATGCCCACCATGGCTTTTGTAACCACTTTACTAGCAGCAGAAAAGCAGGCTCAAAAATGCACCTAAGCCATGTTTTTGCAATCGCTTTTGGGTGCATTTAGGCGCATGAAGTACTTGGGCGTTTATTTATTTAATTGGCGGGAATATTAATTAATTCTGCCCATTGAAATGAAAAAAACTCTTTGTCATTTGCAAAAGATATACCAGTGCATATCAAGCTTAAAGTAAATCTGTACTTTGCCCATACAAAGCTTCCTTTTTTTTCTGCCATGCAATTAAACAAACTTACCTTTCCTTCTCTCTGCCAACACTCAGTTTGCTTGTCAGAGTGAATAGAAAAGCCCATATAAGTCACAACCTTCTTAAACAGGCCTGAGGGCTTTCTCCCGCCCATCACATGACAATGTGGCAGCCAGAGCTTGTAATTGCCAAGCACCAGTGCTGTCAAATGGAATAGGAAAGGAGCAAGCCACATGCTCCCCCATAACCAGAGGTACCAGGTACACTATATTACCAAAAGTATTGGGACACCTGCCTTTACATGCACATGAACTTTAATGGCATCCAAGTCTTAGTCCATAGGGTGTAGTATTGAGTTGGCCCACCCTTTGCAGCTATAACTCTTCTGGGAAGGCTGTCCACAAGGTTTAGGAGTGTGTCTATGGGAATATTTGACCATGCTTCCAGAAGTGCATTTGTGAGGTCAGCCACTGATATGGACAAAAAAGCCTGGCCCGCAGTTTCCGCTCTAAATCATCCTCAAAGGTGTTCTTTTGGATTGAGGTCAGGCCTGTGCAGGCCAGTCAAGTTACTCCAGCCCAGACTCATCCATGTCTTTATGGACCTTGTTTTTGCACTGGTGCTCAGTCATAACCGGAAGGGGCCATCCCCAAAAACTGTTCCCACAAAGTTGGGAGCATGAAATTGTCCAAAATGCCTTGGTATGCTGATGCCTTAAGAGTTCCCTTCACTGTAACTAAGAGGCCAAGCTCAACCCCTGAAAAACAACCATACACCATGATCCCCCCCTCCACCAAATGATTTGGACCACTGCACAAAGCAAGGTCCATAAAAGGCATGGATGAGCAAGTTTGAGGTGGAGGAACTTGACTGGCCTGCCGAGAATCCTGACTTCAACCCGAAAGAACACCTTTGGGATGAATTAGAGCAGAGACTGCAATTCAGGCCTTCTCATTCACATCAGTGCCTGACCTCACAAATGTGCTCCTGAAAGAATGGTCAAACATTCCCATAGTCACATTCCTAAACCTTGTGGACAGCCTTCCCAGAAGAGTTGAAGTGGTTATAGCTGCAAAGGGTGGGCTAACTCAATATTGAACCCTACGGACTAAGCCATTAAAGTTTATGTAAAGGCAGGTGTCCCAATGCTTTTGGCAATGTAGTGTATGTCACTTCGCTTTCCAGGGAGAATGGTGTAGTAGGGCAGTGTAGAGAAGATAAATATGAGCGGCTGTAGGGGCCAGCCTAAAGTGAACTAGCTGCTTGGCCCTGCATGAGCCGAGCACTAGAGCATTTTAATATAACAGACACTTAATGAAAAGTTATGGGGCTCATACATACAAGGGTGGCAGCCACAAAAAAAAAAAAAAAAAAAGTGTGTGTAGAGTTCATGCTGAAATTCAGAGGGGAATTCCTGAGCTCACAGGCATTTCCTGAATGAGTTACTATATAAGGTGTGCTCTTATCAGAGGCATATATCCCAGCTGTTCACTTTGTGTACCTAAATTCTTCTTTGCTTATGTCATTCACAGATCTTTAGCATTATTATAGTTAGCACATTTTTATTGAGGTTTTCTATAAGTTTACAAAAGACAGATTGAAATAAGGAACAACACATGACTCCCTTTAAACGTTATCACTAGGTGTGATGTCAGACTTTTCAAAACAGCAAAACATTCATTTTTTTGCACAGTCTAGAAAAACAGCAAGTTACGCATCGTATCACCTTATTGTACATGGTGTGAACTGTGTGAATAAGGCAGCATAGTTGGTTTACTACATTGAGCAAGGAAAAAAGATAAAAAGTGTAGAAAGATAGCAAAAAAAAATGTACAGGTGGAGCTGGAGGGAGGGGTAAGTGCAAGGGCGAGTGGGGGGTAGGAAAGAGAAGAGGGCTTCCACATCAAGAATTTGCTGGCTGTCCCCTCTGTTCAGACATATCTGGGATATGTCTCAGTGTCTCCAGGGTGTAGAACAGGGGTGCTCAACCTTTTGAAGAGCAAGAGCCACTTAAAGTGGTTTTAAATGTTCGATTGAAAAAAACAACAAAAAACAAACATGCCTATATTTGCCTGCTCTGTGCAATGGTTTTGCACAGAGCAGCACCGAGCCTCTACTTCTGGGGTCCCCCGTCGGCACTCCAGGCCCCTCCTCTTCATCAGATGCCCTCAGGGAAAGCCGCTTTCCATGGGGCACCCATGTGGGCTCACTCCTGAGTCCCACTGCTGCTCCATTGACACGTGTCCGGCCCCCAGCTCCCATGTCACAGCTTTTGATTGACAGCAGCAGGAGCCAATGGCTCTTGCTGCTATCAATCTGCCCAATGAGGAGAGTGACAGCGACAGGGGCCGCTGCGCTTGTGCACATCACTGGATCGCATCAGGCTCAGGTAAGCAAAAGGGGAGGTCTGGGGGGGGGGGGGGGGAAGCTGCAGCACAGAAGAATTTTCATCTTAATGCAAAGAATGCATTAAGGTGAAAAAACCTTAAGGCTTTACATCCACTTTAAGTGATTTGGTAACTGGTCATGGGCCACAATGAAATGTTTGGTTCAGAATTTTGAATAGCATAATGAACATTTTCCTCCTGCAGCTGCAAAATGCCAGTGGAAGGGAGAGGAGGAGAAGCTGCCCCTCAGCAGTTGCAGGAAGAAAATGGAGATGATTGGTTTCTGCATATGCCACCCCCGCAACCCCTCCTGTCCAAGTGCAAACCAGAATGTGATAAGGAGGCAGCACGGGCCCCCTGGAGCATGGGGTGGGGGGGAGGGATGTATGGTAAAAACACATCTCAACTATGGTTTTTTACCACCCCCCAAACCGCAAATGTAAACAAACCATTACTTTCCTGAGCCCCCCATGAGGCCCCTTTAACATGGAGAGGAATTTGCTTCACAGCGGGGATCTGTCAGAGCGGACACAGACACAGCCTGCTCTGCTCTATTGCCCAGACAGAGGGGAATGGATCCCCTTCTGTTTTTTTTTTTTCAGCGGAACAGATCAGATATGTATGTAGGCGGGTGTAAATGGACACAAATCCATTTATATGAAGGGTCTGATTGGGTCCACCTGAAAAACAGACAGTTGGACTTGATCTGACAGATCACGTGCAAGAAGCCCAAGGCTGCTTTTACACTGATGCACTGCGGGTGCAACACAGCGCACCTGCGGCTTTCCTGCAAGTTAGCTGCGCTGTGCTATAGACTATTATATCTTGCAGGTGTGGTGCACTTTCTGAAAGTGCACCAAAACTCCTGCATTCAGGAGTTTTGTTGTGCTTTCACAAAGTGCACCAAACCCACAGGATATAATAGAAGTCAATGGCTCAGTGCAGGCAACCCGCAGTAAAGCCGCAGGTGCACTGTGCTGATAAATGTGAAAGTAGCCTAATAACCATTGCCAAACTATGCCTATTCCACAAAATACTGTATAATAATAAATAAGGCAATTCCTACTGTGATATTCATAAACTGACCTTTTTGTCCTGCACTTTCTGCCGCCATCGCTGGCTCTAGTGTAGAAAATGTTGCTGTCCCAGGTTGCGTACACTTGGTATCACTCCCCCTGGGACAGGAGCAGAAGCTATAGAGGAAGCATTGGCTTATGCAGCTCCCTCTGCAGCCACTTACTTCTTGCAATGCTGGCTCCATCCACAGATCCACACTGATGCTCTGGGATGGCGGGTTGGCAACCCGCAATCTGGGCTTGCCAACCCAGAGCAGGAGCTCACAGGCCATGTCAGAGGGGTCCGCGGGCCACATGTTGGGCTCCCCTGGTGTAGAAATGGGATCTAGGTGCTTCAAACTGTCAAACTTTTGGTAAGTGTTGGGAGGAGAGCAATCTGTTCCTCCATCCCCATCTGGTAAAGTTCTATAATACACTCCATAAGTGTTGGGGAATTGAGGGTTTAAAGTATTTTCAAATCAGTGCTCTTGCTTCCAGTAACAAAAATGGATGCTGTTACAAGCTGCACAATGGATCCTGGCATGATAGACAGGAGAGCAATCTCTGGAGTCATAGATAAAGGTGAGGCTGTGACATGTTGGTAGATCGAAGAGACAGAAATCCAGAGGTGGCGAATGAGCTGGCAAGACTGCCATATAGGCACCATGGTCCTTGTCTCAGTACCGCATCTCCAGCATTGGTCAAAGACAGAAGGGAATATGTTGAGTATTGTGGAAGGGCAACAGTGCCATCTGGTTAAAATGTTTAAATTCCATTACTTTACTGCATGCTGGCAGTGCTAGTGGTGTGCATAAAAGTTTTATCCCCCTGGGTATTGATTTTGAAATTGCTGAAGGCCTCAAACTGTTCCAGTTCAGTAAATACACGGAAAAAGCCTCTTTGGGATGGCAAATAAATAGTAGGAGACCATCTGCATAAAATCCCAGTTTATGATTGTAGTTGCAAGCCACAAAACATCAGAACTTTTGAAGTTTCGACAATGCAAATGTTTTTCTTCATAGAGAGTATGGGATAGAAACCATACAGATACTAACACATCTCAGCCAATCTGGCCTTAATAGTAGCAAAGTATGGATGGATCCTCCCCATCCTTAAATACCACACTCATCAAGGAAGGGTAGACAAAGAAAGTAATCACCAAACTAGATTATGTTCGGGATGAAGAAACCAGGTTTCTAAAAAGTCAATATCAATGTCCTACCTAAAGTTAAGACTTAGGGGTATTCTGGTCTTAAAGCTGATCTCTGAGAATTAGCCAAAATATTTTAAAATGTGTTAAATGCTTGCTAAGTCTAGGGGGAGATGAAAAGGATATATTCATTAATTTACCTCTGTTCTGGTCGACTCCAGCGCTATCCTTCTCCCCAAAGCTCCAGCCTGTGGACGGTCCCTGTGCACATGATGATACAGAGGGACCATCCATAGGACTGGAGCAATCCACTGTTGCTAAACATTTTTGGGACACACAGGTGGACAAAATTCCTAGCTATTTAATGTTTTGATGGTTCCGCACTGTATTGGTAGATTTTGGCTAATGCTTGGAGTTCAGGTTTAACAGTAAAGATAAAAATACAACAGTGTAAATTTCCCCTTACACGAAACCATCAAAACATCAAATAGCTATGAATTTTGTCCCCCATGTATGTCCCAAAAATTTTTAACGACAGTGGATTGCTTAGGGCACTGACCAGCACAACAGTGTTTTATTACGAATCTGGACTTGCAGTGGCCTTCTATTCCATCCAACATATTGTAGCCTGCAGTCCAACCATGTGATGGGAACCACATTCTTCGAGCTTCAGTTCAAAAATTGATGTATAGGGAAAGTCTCATTAGTTACAAAAGACTGTACCCATTCTGGTCTTTTTATGAACTTTACAATAGCGATGTGTATATGTACATGCACATTTGAAAGATCCCTTCACCTAAACCCAGTATCAGACTTAATTTTGGTAAGGCTGAGTGAAAGAAGAAATCCCAAGGTGGGTGCCCTCCTAGAAGAGAAACACATTTTTTGCAAAATGGTGTGCAACATACAATCACCAAGTAAAATGGGCAAATTAAAGGAGATGTATGGGATAAAAAACAAACAAACATCTATACCCAGCTCTATGCTGCATCATCATTTTGATTCTGCAGTTGTCTCACATCAGCTCTAAGCCCGAGAACTGAGTAGTCTCATGACTGCTGGTCTCCAGTTCTCTATCTGCTCAGAGCAGGGAGCAATGCCTGTCAGTCACAGTTTTCTGCTCTGCTGCTCCACTGCTCACCGGAGCACATTGGGCTGGAGAGGTGGCAGGTGTACTGGGTTTGGCTCTCAGCCGCATGATGTGAGCCAGAGCCAACTGTCAATCAAGTAGGTGGATCCCAACAATATAGGTTTCTTCCAGAGCCTGCAGGGAATTTGGCACTTCAGCTGACAGCAGGTATAAGCCTTATTCTGGGTCACAAAAGTGCTCTTCTGTGGCTGTGGCCATACAGTATCTCACAAAAGTCAGTACACCCCTCACATTTTTGTAAATATTTTACTATATATCTTTTCATGTGACAAAACTGATGACACGTTGCTACAATGTACAGTAGGTACGGAAAGTATTCAGACCCCTTTAAATTTTTCACGCTTTGTTATATTGCAGCCATTTGCTAAAATCATTTAAGTTCATTTATTTTCCTCATTAATGTACACACAGCACCCCATATTGACAGAAAAGCACATAATTGTTGACATTTTTGGAGATTTATTAAAAAAGAAAAACTGAAATATCACATGGTCCTAAGTATTCAGACCCTTTGCTGTGACACTCATATGTTTAACTCAGGTGCTGTCCATTTCTTCTGATCATCCTTGAGATGGTGCTACACCTTCATTTGAGTGCAGTTGTGTTTGATTATACTGATTGGACTTGATTAGGAAAGCCACACACCTGTCTATATAAGACCTTACAGCTCACAGTGCATGTCAGAGCAAATGAGAATCATGAGGTCAAAGGCACTGCCTGAAGAGCTCAGAGACAGAATTGTGGCAAGGGGCAGATCTGGCCAAGGTTACAAAAAAATTTCTGCTGCACTTAAGGTTCCTAAGAGCACAGTGGCCTCCATAATCCTTAAATGGAAGACGTTTGGGACGACCAGAACCCTTCCTAGAGCTGGCCGTCCGGCCAAACTGAGCTATCGGGGGAGAAGAGCCTTGGTGAGAGAGGTAAAGAAGAACCCAAAGATCACTGTGGCTGAGCTCCAGAGATGCAGTCGGGAGATGGGAGAAAGTTGTAGAAAGTCAACCATCACTGCAGCCCTCCACCAGTCAGGGCTTT
>BLSH010093521.1:365266-375875 GCA_018402905.1 Glandirana rugosa
CCCCCCCCCCCCCCCCCCCGAGAGGTGGCAAATGTGGCACCGAAGGGGGGGGGATCAGATAAGTGTAAGTTCCACTTTTGGGTGGAACTACGCTTTAAATCGTTTTTTGGGTCACTGTCCGCGCTGTATAAACTGTATGTAGCCTCAATTGTATGCAGTATACAGTGCTTTGTTCAAGCAGAAATACTTGGACTTCTTGTCTGCTGGCAGAGCAATATCGAGTAGAATACAAGGCTTCCTCTGAATGGCTGAAGGGAGATTGACATCATCTGCCACTTCTCCACCTCAGCCAATCAGAGAAAGCCTTGTATTTGTTGAAGAACTCAGCCCGACTTGATTTTATACTGGCAGCAGATGGGAAGTCCTCGTATCACTGACAGAACACAGCACTGTATAAGGTATGTAGCTGATGGTACATACTACTTATACATTGCTGTCAGCTGACATAGCAAATAGCAAAGGGAGAAGAAGTCCATTACCTTAGGACACTAGCAAAAAACAGAGGACTCATGGAGGGGGTAGAGTTATGTGGGAGGCACCCAGGGGTCTGTCCTTAAAAGCTTGCCAGTGTCCAATCACCTGAAGGTACACGCCTACAACTCAGAGTCTATGAATTTGCAGTGTGTCCTGTACTATATGATTAGGATATGCAGTAAAACCTCGGATTGCAAGTAACACAAGCATTTCGCAATACGAGCAGTTTTTTTTAAAAAAATACTGACTCGGTTTGCGATCGTGGTCTTGCAAAACTAGCAGGATTATGCCTCTGTGCATGCAATACCGCATGTGGCTAGAGGTGCGGGGCGCTGGGGAGGCTTGGAGACTCTCGGGAGCCATCGGAAATACTGAAAGTATCAACAGTTCCGGAACCTCAGCAGCACCACCACACCTCTGGCCACATACAGTATTGCATACACCAGCGCCCCCGTACCTCTGGCCACATACAGTACTGCATAGACAAGCAGTCACTGTGGAACAAATTTTCTGAGTTTCCATTGTTTCCTATGGGAAAACTTGCTTTCATATACGAGTGAATAGGATTACAAGCATTCTCCTGTAATGGATTATGCACCTAATCCAAGGTTCCACTGTAGTTTGTTAGAGCCAGGTTGGTCCAAACAAGCTGTTCAAAATGGAAGGAAAGATGGAGTTAGGCATTAATGAATAACATACATATGAGATGTGTTTTTTTTTCCCTGCATGAAGTTCAGTTTCACTTTAGTAATTGTTTCATTACATAGGCGCATACATTCTTGCTGTGGGGTTTAATAGTCAGTCTCCCTTTTCAGAAAACTAGGGTATGTCTACAAGTTCAGCTGCCCATTTTACCTCTGCTCTCTAAGTCACTTCTTTTACTACCTTGTTTGTAATGTTACCAGAACAAACAGAACCAGACAAATGTCACAGTATTTCTCATCTTTATTAGTCTGTAGATACTCAGAGGGACCCGCATCGTGAAAAGTACTGGGGCCCCCATATGGCTTATCCTACATTTCTTGGAGTGGCTTACATTGTAGTTTTTAGGCCACTGCAAGAGTCCTGCCTGTGTAGCCCATATGTATCTTACCTTCCTTTGTACTCGCTCTTGCTCTTTTTTGATCTGCTGCTCCATTTCTTCATATAGAATTCTCAACTCTCGTCCGTGATCGGTTTCTTTCCTGTATTACAAACAATTTGCAAGAGATGAAACCATGAAAAAATTTGCATTGTGGATTTTTTTTAAAAAAAAACAGTTGCTTCACACTAAGTAAAGTACACAGCAATAGACATGTGCAATTTGTTTAGTTCCGAATTCGTTTTTGGACGAAATTCGACAAATTTGTTAATTCGGAAATATTCAAAATTAACAAAAACCCGTTTAACAAATTTTTCCAAAAACGAAAATTCATAAATTCGAAAATCTGAAAATGAGAAAATCTGAAAATTCAAAAGAACGAAAATCCAAAAAAATTAGAAAACCCAAATATTCGAAAATCCAAAATAACTAATAATAACTATTACAAACTATTAAATTGTAGGTATTGGAATTTCCTTTCAAAATTTTCTATTAGTGAAAGTAACAAATACAAATTTATCTGAAGTTACGAATTAACCAAAATAACGAGTGCCGCATCTAAACGAATGGAATGGAACAAATTAATAATAAATAATAATAATAATAATAATACACTTTATCATGTATTGTTATTAATTCATTACATTCCATCTATTTAGATGCGGCAATTGTTTTATTGTATAATTTGTAATATCGGATAAATTCATATACGTTATGTTCAACAGCTAAATTTGAAAGGAAATTCCAATACTTATAATCTAATAGTTAGTTATTATTAGTTAGTTATCATTTCGGATTTTCGTTCTTTCGAATTTTCTGATTTTCGGCCTTATTTTCTGATTTCCGAATTTTCTGATTTTTGAATTTTGGATTTTCCTGAATTATCAGGAAAATAACGAATTTCGATCCTAACGAATGACCAACAGAAAAAAAAAACGAATGAAACTGAAACAAACGCATTTTTCGGCAGTGCACATGTCTACAAAGCAAGCCATCAATAATAATATAATAATTATTTCGCACTTTTAAAATACAGTTGTTATAGACAACTGTATGGTTGATTTTTATAAAGGCCAATGTGGACAGGTTTTTTTAGCATCACAGGTATACAAGTCTAAAGAAATGCACAACCTGCTTAAATAACTGGAAAATGCACCCATTATTGAATTCTGAATGATCTCAGAAGCATCTCAGGCCAATGTCAAGCTGATGCCAAATGACAGAGGCCCTTAGAATTATAAATTATGGGTCAAATGAATAAATATATCCTTACCAAGAACCTGAGTTATTGCTGCCCAGTCACTGATCATATTTGAGCTTAGAGGGAAAATTTGAATTTGCCTGATGTGTATTGGCATTCTACAATTGATTGATAGGTGGCATGGCTAAGCTCTGAGAGGGGTGAGGTGGACCTCTATATAGAGCCCGAGCCTGGAAAGCCATGCGTCTCCCTTCCTGCAAATGTCCCAGCAGGAAGAGAGGCAGCACACAAGTTTCCGCAATAACAGTTGGCACTTGAACTACACTTCACTTTTTCCCTATAACAGGAAAGTGTCCTGGGAACGTCGAGGAAAGTGTATCCTGGTATGCTGGCACCTACCGTATGTTGGCGGCTATGGGATAGAAACCGCAGTTCTAAGAACAGGTTCTTTTTACTTCACAGACAACTGTTTTATAGGTTCATATTAACATTTCTCCTAAGCAGTTGTGTCTAACCAGTTAGGTAAGCCTTTTTACACAAAACTAAGTCATATAAATGGGCAAGGCTGAATCATTTCTGCATTGTATGTTGATTCATAAACTGTTGATAAGCTATTTTTCTTTATTCAGTACTTCAAAACTGTGGTCACTACTCCTCATTAGCATGTTACCTCTAAGCTGGCCAGAAGTCTGAGCAAAAATAATCCACCCCTATGAACTGCGTCCCAGGCTGCTTCTAATGTGTCACACATAAGAATACAATGGTGGAGATTGGCACAGACACATCTTGAAACCCATTGACCCAAACAAACCACCCGACCCTCCCCCCGGGGGCGGAAAACAGACCACCCGGTCGGGCTCTTGCCAGCGATGCAGAGCAGAGGACAGTGGCCATCTTCCGGATCTCCCTGTACATCCTCCCCGCCCTCGGTACTGGCCAATACAATCACTTTTCCTCTCGGCCAATCGCACTCCTCCTGCTTCCTGATTGGCTGGGAGAAGAAGCAGGAAGACAATAGTGAATATTAATTCGCTATTGTCACACAAGTGGGTAGGCTCCACCCTTTTTTTGAAGCCAATTAGAGCCTCAGGTTTGCCCCTTCGCCCTGTATGGAGCGGCCACCACTGGCTTCTAGTTTTAGAAACCTGGGCAAAATGTTAACTAATTACATGAACATGCAAAACTAATTTGTTCCATTAGAAAATACTGAAACCTTTTGTTTATCTGGACAAAAGGATAACTAAACCCAATAATAAAGATTTAATATGATGAAGCTTACAGTCCTTAGATGTGGTGTCTGCACTGGTTTTCTTTTTTCTTCAAGCTAAAAACCTTTTCAGGAAAAACAGAAAATACCTGTCGATCTTGTCGGAAATGCAGTGTCCTTGTGACTCCCTGTGAGCTACACCAAAGAATATCTACCCTATTAGCCATCTTCTGTAAACTAACAATTGACCTGTCCTCCATGTAAGAATAATAAAGAGATATGGAAATGTTTGTAGTCCATATCAGGAGAGCAGCTTGGGTGGGCGGCAACCATGGTCCCCTCCATAGATAAAATGGATGAGTGACGTAGCCATCCATGTACAGGAAATGTTATATGCAAGATTACCAGGTAAATATAAAGCAAAAGAAGATTGGAGGAAAAAAGAAAAACAATACAGCCACTTCACAAAGCACTAGTAATCTTTAATATATTACATTTTTGGTTTTGGGTTTAGATACAGTTTAAAGTAGAACTATGGGGAAAACATTTTTTTTTTCCATTTTGGATAGCGTGAGAGAGGGTTATAACCCCTGTCAATTTTTTTTTCGCCATCTGTGTCCCATTGAAGAGATTTCCCTTCACGTCCTGTCCTATAGCCAAACAGAAAGTGGAAATAAATTAAGGAATTTCGTGGGGGGCTCCAGGTCCCCAGAACTAGTGTCTCTATTGGAAGATTTTCCCTCTATTTTCAGGGGATAACCTAACATTTGGGGGTTTTACTTTCACTTTCAATGAGAATAATAAGCAGAAGAAATAGACAAGGTACCGTAAATCCCCTTAAACAGGGACACAGACAGCAACAAAAACTGACCACGCTTCAAATCCCTTTCCACTCCATCCAAAACTAGAAAACTTGCCTTTAGTTATACTTTAACCAGTTGCCGACCGCCCGCCGTGGAGCGGCAACATGGCTCTTCTGCACAAATCGGCGTCACCTGACGGCGGGTACAGGCGCAAGTATTGTGGGTGTGTGCACACCGCCGGAGACACTCTCGCGCACTCACACGCTAGCGGGGGGGGGAGCCAATCAGCGGGTGGGGTGGACTCGGTGTCCGCCGGCCACCCGCAATCGATCCCCGGTAGTGACAGAACGGGGAGCCATGTATGTTAACAAGCGGATCCCCATTCTGACAGGGGAGAGGAGAGTGATCATATTTTCCCAGTATATGGGAGCAGCGATCACTCTCCTCCTCCAGTGAGCCCATCCCCCATACAGTTAGAAACACACAGCAGGGAACGCAGTTAACCCTTGGATCGCCTCCTAGTGTTAACCCCTTCCCTGCCAGTGACATTTATACAGTAATCAGTGGCTATTTATAGCACTGAGCGCTGTATAAATGTCAGTGGTCCCAAAAAAGTGTCAAAAGTGTCCGATATGTCCGCCGCAATATCGCAGTCCCGCTAAAAATTGCAGATTGCCACCATTACTAGTAAAACAATAAATAAATAAAAACGCCATAAATCAATTCTCATGGTTTGCAGATGGAATAACTTTTGCGCAAATCAATCAATATACGCTTATTGGAATTTTTTTTAGCAAAAATATGAGGAAGAATATATATTGGCCTAAACTGATCAATAAATTTGTTTTTTTATATATTTGTTTTGGATATGTATTATAGCAAAAAGTAAAAAATTATTATGTTTTTCAAAATTGTCGCTCTTTGTTTGTTTATAGCCCAAAAAATAAAAAACGCAGAGGTGATCAAATACCACCAAACGAAAAATTTGTGGGGAAAAAAGGACATCAATTTTGATTTGTACGACCGCGCAATTGTAGGTAAAAGCGATGCAGTGCCGAATCGCTAAAAGTGCTCTGGTCAGGAAGGGGGTAAATCCTTCCTTGGCTGAAGTGGTTAAATGACATTCACTAAATCCAATAAAACATTTCTCACAGTTCACATGTTTTTGACAATTATGCTTCTGAAACATCTCTAATATCGGGCATAATACAATACATTCCAAATAACTGGCTTTAAATCTGTTTCTAAACTAATCATAAACATCTGATTCCCCCAGATCTCATTGGCCCTGAAAAAAATATTATAGGACCAATTCATGTCACTGTTCATAATCATTATAATCACAGTAACATCTATTAAACAAGATCTGGAGTTTTGGCCTTGATTTCTATATACTGCACAAATTAAGTATACAGTTCAGTTATACTAGCTCACCGTTTTAAAGCTTGTTCTAAAGTCTCTTTTTCATGATACACGTCCCGGATATGAGAGGAAACACGGAAGAGAAAATCCTCAAAGTTTGCTAGCAGCTCTGGGCGCTCCTTGCGTAAACGGTTCCACAGTTCTCTGAGCTCCCTGTGTCTTGTGGAAGAATAAAAGCATGTTTTGTTATTCCAGATAAGGTGGGTACCGTGTTTATCGTGTGGAAATGAAATAATATGGGTGCTACCAGCCTAAGGACAATTAGGAGGAAAGCAGAGTTGATGTAGCCAAAAAAAACTTGGCACATACAGAGGCATGAGTTAGTTACATACCCAACTCCTGTTCTCGATAAAGCTGTATGTATTATAAAAAAGTACTGTATAATATATACACACACATACACACTGCTCAAGAAAATGAAAGGAACACTTTGAAAACACATCAGATCTCAATGGGGAAAAATATCATGCTGAATATCTGTACTGACATGGACTGGGTAATATGTTAGGAACGAAAGGATGCCACATCATTTGATGGAAATGAAAATTATCAATCTACAAGGGTTGAATTCAAAGACACCCCGAAAAGTCCATTTTGCAGAAATTTCAATGCAGCAACTCAAAATGGTACTTAGTAGTTTGTATGGCCTCCATGTGCTTGCATGCATACCTGACAACGTTGCGGCTTGCTCCTAATGAGACGGCCGATGGTGTCCTCGGGTATTTCCTCCCAGATCTGGACCAGGGTATCACTGAGCTCCTGAACAGACTGAGGTGCAACCTGGCGGCGTCAGATAGACCAAAACATAATGTCCCAGAGGTGTTCTATTGGATTTAGGTCAGATGAGCGTGGGGCCATTCAATGGTATCCATTCCTTCATCCTCCAGGAACTGGCTGCATACTCTCGCCACATGAGGCCGGGCATTGTCATGCACTAGGAGGAACACAGGACCCACTACACCAGAGTAGGGTCTGACAATGGGTCCAAGGATTTCATCCCGATACCTAATGGCAGTCAGGGTGCCATTGTCTAGTATGTAGAGGTCTGTGCGTCCCTCCATGGATATGCCTCCCCAGACCATCATTGACCTACCACCAAACCGATCATGCTGAATGATGTTACAGGCAGCATAACGTTCTCCATGGCTTTTCCAGATTCTTTCACGTTTGTCACATGTGCCCAGGGTGAACCTGCTCTCATCTGTGAAAAGCATAGGGTGCCAGTGAGGAACCTGCCAATTCTGGTGTTCAGTGGCAAATGCTCCGCGGTGCCAGGCAGTGTGCACAGGGCCCACTAGAGGAGGTCAAGCCCTCAGGCCACTCTCATGAAGTCTGTTTCTGATTGTTTGGTGATAGACATTCATACCAGTGGCCTGCTGGAGGTCATTTTGTAGGGCTCTGGCAGTGCTCATTTTGTTCCTCCTTGCACAAAGGAGCAGGTCCTGCTGATGAGTTAAGGGCTTTCTACGGCCCTGTCCAGCTCTCCCAGAGCAACTGTCTGTCCCCTGGAATCTCCCCCATGTTCTTGAGACTGTGCTGGGAGACACAGCAAACCTTCTGACAATGGCACATATTGATGTGCCATCCTGGAGGAGTTGGACTGCCTGTGCAACCTCTATAGGGTCCTGGTATCACCTCATGCTACCAGTAGAGACACTGAGCCTAGCCAAATGCAAAACTAGTGAAAATCAGTCAGAAAGTCTGAGTACGGAAAAAAATGTCAGTTGACTTCACCTGTAAAACCATTCCCGTTTTGGAGGTCGTCTCATTGTTGCTCGTCTAGTGCACCTGTTAATTTCATTAACACCAAAGCAGCTGAAACTGTTAAATAACCCCCTCTGCTACTTAACTGACCAGATAAATATCCCAGTAGTTTAATTAACTTGATGCTACACTCTGATAAAACGTGTTCCTTTAAATTTGTTTGAGCAGTGTGTATATATATATATATATACACACACACACACACACACACACACACACACACACAGTATCTCACAAAAGTGAGTACACCCCTAACATTCTTGTAAATATTATATCTTTTCTTGTGACAACACTGAAGAAATGACACTTTGCTACAATGTAAAGTAGTGAGTGTACAGCTTGTATAACAGTATAAATTTGCCGTCCCCTCAAAATAACTCAACACAGCCATTAATGTCTAAATTGCTGGCAACAAAAGTGAGTACACCTCTAAGTGAAAATGTCCAAATTGGGCCCAAAGTGTCAATATTTTGTGTGGCCACCATTATTTTCCAGCGCTGCCTTAAGCCTCTTGGGCATGGAGTTCTCCAGAGCTTCACAGGTTGCCACTGGAGTCCTCTTCCACTCCTCTATGATGACATCACGGAGCTGGTGGATGTTATAGATCTTACGTTCCTCCACCCTCCGTTTGAGGATGCCCCACAGATGCTTAATAGGGTTTAGGTCTAGAGACATGCTTGGCCAGTCCATCACCTTTAGGCCTCATACACACGGGCATATCTTTAAAAATAAAGAAAACGTCGGGCCCGACGTCAAGGAAAAATAAAAATCTGCGTTTTTCGGCGTTATGCATCGGCGTTCGTGAGCGTAAGTGAGCCTCGGCGTCAATAGGCGTTTTTTAAAAAAAAATCATCCCTCTGCTATTTTTCAACCTAAAAACGTTGGCATCAAAAAACGCCGGTACAATATTAGTTGGCGTTTGTTGGCGTCGGCGTCAAATGGTTACAGCCTCAGAGCGATGGCCGTGGGTTCTACTTTCAGCTCACTAACGCCGACGCCATCTACAGCTCAAAAACGCCAACGTTTTTATGGGGCCATTGACTAACATGGAGAGCTGCAAAAAACGCCAGAAAACGCCGGCGTCAAAAAACGTCCGTGTGTATGAGGCCTAACCCTCAACTTCTTTAGCAAGGCAGTGGTCGTCTTGGAAGTGTGTTTGGGGTCATTATGTTGGAATACTGCCCTGCAGCCCAGTCGCCGAAGCGAGGGGATCATGCTCTGCTTCAGTATGTCACAGTAGACGTTGGCATTCATGGTTTTCTCAATGAAATGCAGCCCCAGACCATGACACTCCCACCACCATGCTTGATTGTACGCAAGACACACTTGTCTTTGTACTCCTCACCTGGTTGCCGCCACACACGCGTGACACCATCTGAACCAAATAAGTTTACCTTGGTCTCATCAGACCACAGGACATGGTTCCAGTAATCCATGCCCTTAGTCTGCTTGTCTTCAGCAAACGGTTTGCGCGCTTTCTTGTGCATCATCTTGAGAAGAGGCTTCCTTCTGGGACAACAGCCATGCAGACCAATTTGATGCAGTGTGCGGCGTATGGTCTGAGCACTGACAGACCGACCCCCCCACCCCTTCAACCTCTGCAGCAATGCTAGCAGCACTCCTACGTCTATTTCCCAAAGACAATCTCTGGATATGACATTGAGCATGTGCACTCAACTCCTTTGGTCGACCATGGCGAAGCTTGTTCTGAGTGGAATCAGTCCTGTTAAACCCCTGTATGGTCTTGGCCACCGTGCTGCATCTCAGTTTCAGGGGCTTGGAAATCTTATTATATCCTAGGCCATCTATGTAGAGCAACAATTCTTTTTTTCAGATCCTTAGAGAGTTTTTTGCCATGAGGTGTCATGTTGAACTTCCAGTGACCAGTATGAGAGAGTGAGTGCGATAACACCAAATTTAACACACCTGCTCCCCATTCCCACCTGTGGCCTTGTAACACTAACGAGTCACAAAACACCGGAAAAGGAAAATGGCTAATCGGGCCCAATTTGCACATTTTCCCTTGTGTACTCACTTTTGTTGCCAGTGGTTTAGACATTAATGACTGTGTGTTGAGTTATTTTGAGGGGACAGCAAATTTACACTGTTATACAAGCTGTACACTCACTACTTTACATTGTAGAAAAGTGTCATTTCTTCAGTGTTGTCACATGAAAAGATAGAATAAAATAGTTACAAAAATGTTAGGGATGTACTCACTTTTGTGAGATACTGTGTATGTGTGTGTGTATATACATATATATTATACATACATACATACACACACACACACACACACATACACTATATTGTCAAAAGTATTGTGACTGCCTTTACACGCACATGAACTTTAATGGTATCCCAGTCTTTTTTTTTCCATTACTTTATTTTTTAAAGACTGCACATGGAAAATACAGAAACCATATGGCACATATGTCCAGAGAGGTAGCATACTTGTACATAACATAACAATTAGCTGACCATAACTGGACTGAAGCCAGGAAGAACATATGGAAAGGCAACCCAGCGAGTCAGGCAATAGAGTCTCTACACCCTGTGTGGTATTAGTCACGGTAAACACTGTAAACAGTAGAACACATAAAAGGTATTTACAAGAAAGATGTGCATGAAAGATATAAAAAAAGGGGGGGGGGGGG
>BLSH010093521.1:377027-389385 GCA_018402905.1 Glandirana rugosa
CTAGTCCGGCTATAGAGTCGAAAGGACTAGTCGATTACAGATGAAACCCAAACACAACCACTATATTTCAATACACATACGCTCAGTCCCATTGTTATTTCTGTTCAGTTATTTCTCTGTGGGATATACCCCTGATCATACCCTCTTTTCATACTTGATATGTCACACTGTCGGAACGTTGATCTATGGGCTCCAGCTAAATTTTAAAGGAAAATGTAGATCTCTGTCTTCTCTCTGCTTTAAAGCTCTGGTTTGTACTTTGATGTCCACAGACCATAGTCTGGCAACAACTAGCATGCTATTCTATCATAATATCATTTGTATACATGTACAATGTGCAGAGACCTGGAGATCCACCAACACAAACCCAAAGTAGACATTAGCTGATCAGGAAAGCTGAGATATCGGCCTGATCACTGATCATTTACTTGTCATAAATGAATAGCTGTGAACTTGGTGCAGTTTTCTTCCCAGCTCAGTCAACAGGTAAATTATACGCGTGGTGACATTCTTTTTTTTAACTTTATTGTACAGAAAAAGGATCAGGCTATGCTCATGTACAGAGATTTTTCAAAAAGCTGAAAGATTTTTGTATAAGGATGAACACTTTAGAAGGCGGTTGGAGGCACACATGAACATTTAAGAACATAGCAAAGAATAGCCAGAACATGGGGACAGCTAAAGAGAGAACAGAACAGAAGTTACTCCCTTTCAGGGATCCCAGTTAGGGATGAGCTGTTGTGACCTGTGAAAGTATTAAATATTTAGATGTAAAATTTATAATTATTTTCCTGACTGAAATAAACAATTTTTTTTTAAATTATATTTTTTTACTCTAAGGATATTAAAGAGACAAGATTTCACTATCTTCAGCCTATACAGTGCTAAAAATAATTAATTGATTATTAAATATAAATGTAGAATAGATTCTTACTCTTGGAATATTCGAGCAGCTCCCAACTGTTCCATAGAAGCATAGAAGAGCATTTCTTCTGCATCATCTTGATCTTCATCCGACCAGCCAGATTCAAATGTTTCCTCCATTACTGGTCTCTCTTCTTCTTCTCCATTAGTCATATTAACCCCTAGTAATTTACCTGAAGATAGCAGGCAATAGAAAAATACATTTGCATGGTGGCAACGATTCAGATAAGCTGGTTCCTAAATAAGTCTACATAGTATTGGTGGTAGGGCGCGACTGATAGCGTGTGGTAAAAGCAGCTGAAAATAGTCAATGATAGTAGCAAACTACAGGAAATGTGATGTTTACAGACAGTGATCACACAGCCCAAAGGAAATACCCAGCAGCATATTGCTTTAGACTTTTTATGAAGCAAAACAGAAGGAAGTGTTTTTACAGAATTGGATAGATACTATGGAAAGCAGGGGCCACGTAGTGTTTAATCTAGTGGAATCGTTGAAATCTTAGACTATAAAAACAGAAATAAATATTCATGATTTCTGAGAAAATAGCTTTTAAATTGCAATAAATATTTAGCAAATCAGTTAGCAGTGGTACCACTGAACTACCACAAGTCATACCACAAGCCAAGTCCTATTTAATTACAATAATTGTAATATAACACAAAAGCACTGGGAAGAGGAAAGCTTGATCTCATGACCTCTCAAGGCCATGTGACCTGGCTCTCCTCTACAGAGTATATTCTGCAGCGTTATGCAGAGAACACTCTTTAGGACACCACAGTTTTCACATCACAGCCTGTATTTTATGAATGTCTTGTAAAATGCTGGCCCACTGTTGAGTAAACACTATGGTGTCCCAGAGTGAGAAGATACAGTAAACTCAGCATAAACAGAACTATTAAAAGTAAAAGGCTACAATATTTTTCACCACTCAATAGGGCATGAGATACAGGCGGCACCACCAAGCTGTTGGGCTCTAGGTTTGTTCTCAATTATATAACGATCAGTGGAGTCCTTAACTTGGACCATCCATCACCTATCCAAGGCTGCCACTTCCTATTTGCAGTTTTATGTTCTATGTCTGTCTCTGTATACATATACATAGCAGGATGCATTAAACATCCCACACATCTGTCATCTGTCTCTGCCCATGTTGCCTCGCCTTGGTGGATCCTGTATTGCATGTAGGGTGATCCTTTGAGGTGCAGTTCCTGCTCTGGTTTGCTGACCAGTTGGGGCTCGGGTCAGAGCTGTTGGCAGCTCTCCAGACCAGGGCTGACAGGTAGCTGGTCCCATGCCATATTCAGCCAGGCAAGGTTGTGTGCAAGGTTGTGTGCAACAATCACACTAATCTGCTGCCCACCCTTCTCCTGGGGAAGAACAAAAAAACACACATGTACCTTGCATTCTTTGTGATGTAGGACTGCTGAGCCTTATGGAGATGTATTATAATGCAATGGGTTGTTTGCGGTCCTAGAGGCTGCTCACCAGCATCTGTGGGGTCTTGCTGGACCCCCAGAGGAGTTTGCTGAAAAGATTGGACCGCCACACCAGCTTGTATAGTCGTTTAAAAAATGTTTATTTTGCAACAGCAAACGTGTTTTGGGGGCTCAGATCTACCCCTTCATCAGCACTAAATACTAGACAGAGAAAATACGAACATGTCTTAAAATGTGTTAAAAGAGATATATATATATATATATATATATATATAAAATAAACGTCGGGACACACTTCTCCTTGTGCAAAATTCCTTTACTGGGTATTCTTCAAATAGCAAATAGTCACATGCGACTGTACAGTTTCGGACATGACCTGTCCTTCAACACAGCTTGATGAAGGACAGGTCATGTCCGAAACTGTACAGTCGCATGTGACTATTTGCTATTTGAAGAATATCCAGTAAAGGAATTTTGCACAAGAAGTGTGTCCCGACGTTTATTTTATACATATCAGTGAGGACGTTGGAGTTCTCTGTCACACATCTCCCGGAAACAATTGGAATCTTGAGAGGGGTGACTCACCTAATTGTTTGATATATAGATATATATATATCTATATATAAATATACACACACACTATATATATATATATATATATATATATATATATATATATCTCAATTATCTAGCCAGGGTGGATAAAAATTATTGATTTTTTTTTTTAAAAATTAAAAAATCAGATTTTTTGTATTTAAATCGCTTTTTTGATTTGTATTGAATTTATTTTAATGAAATGCCTTTGAAGTAAAAATCTATCTAAAGATAGTTTTCTATTTAAGATACATTAATAATTTAGTTTATTCAGCATGAAATGGAGCTTAGTTATGTAGCATGAGGCTGTATATTCTGCAATATTTACATTTTTGGTAAACTCATTCAATGAATCCAAGCTCTGCAAGCTGAGATAACATGCACTGCATTGATGCATTCACACAATTTCACAGTAACCTTGAGATAAAACAAAGTTCAGGAATATTCCTTTATCCCATTATTTTGCAAATCTATGTACACTACAAACTGTATGATTGAATCGGTTCTGATATCGCTGTATTATTAACCTGACAGCTTATAATTCTAAATAGGAAACCTTCATTTTCTTTGCAAATATTAAAGATTCTAACTAAGAATGAGTTCTTACGTTTAAAGACCACCTGTCATTTCAGATCCATCATGGCAGGGCCCGTTAGCGGGCATCCACTCACCTGCTGCCACCACATCCCTCACCTTGTTGTGTCACTGCCGCATCACCAGCTGACCCATTAAAGTCAATGGGACTGTCGGTGAGTCAACAGCGGGTCAGAGGATGCGCTGCGGAACAGAGATGACAGTTGCCCTTTAAAAATTATGATTTAAAACAAGTTGATTTAAATCAAGCCTTTTTACTAGTGATTTAAATCATGATTTAAATAGACTTGATTTAAATCAAATCCACCCTATTTTTGCCCTGATAAAGGGGGAGTGTTGAGCTCCCAAACATGTTGGCTGTTGCAAAAAAAAAAATATTTTTAAACGACTATACAAGCCGGTGTGGTGCTCCCATCTTTTTCAAGACACGTATCTTGCCTGGCACAGATCCTTAGTTTGGTGGTGCAGGCCAGAATGGTTTATGGTCACTTTAGGCTGTCATGCCTAGACATGGCTGACCTGGCAGAAAAGCAGCACCAACATAATCATGCCTGCCAACCGCCTTATCTGTGACACCCCCCACAAATGGAACTCAGCAATGGCCATGCTGTAGAGGCTGCACTAAAAGCAGAATGCCATCAATAAGTGCCTAGGTAATTATGGTATGAGGACCAACTCTGAAGAGCTTGGTATATTTTCACAGTGTCAATAGCTATTATTCAGTATGTGTGCAAGGATAAGGACAGAGGACAGTATTCAGGCCAGGAGGCTGACCACTAAAGCCAACCATACAAGGATCAAAAGGTTCAGTAGGAACCGGCTGAGATTCAATTAATGTATGGGCAGGTTGATTGTACCCAAGTTAATTCAGCGATTGACTTGGGTACACCCAGTCTGTCAGATTTTTCATGTGATTATTGCTAGTGGCTATAGCCGCTAGCAGTAATAACTTGTTCCCCCATGCCTGGAAGAGCTAGGTATTTACAGAGCAATAGATTGGATCTAAGGAGAAAATATGGCTGCTGCTCCATTTCTTTGATGATGTTTTTTTTAACACACTAAGACTTCACTGCTCTGGTTATGTGTTACCATAACCAAATGCTTTCCCAAGCATATTACTTTAGTGCAGGCTAATCAATTACATTATACAGATCAAATATTCCCTACATAATGTGTCCCTAAAAAAAGACTCCAAATGGTCTGAACATTGGTCGTGAACAAAGAATCTCACTATAGGAAAGTTGAATCTCAGTCTGACTGATTACATTGGGTTACAGCACTCCACATCCTGATTATGGGCTCATCTGACAATTGGAGGTGCTCACGTTTGCAAAGGAGCTTCTGCTAGTGGGCCTGAACCTTTCTTCTGCTATGGAATAGAGGAAAGTATCAAAGACCTGTTGGAATGATGCTTTCACCTTTAGGTAAGCTTTGTGTGGGTCCCAGCACCCAGGCAACTTGTTCAAAGTCATGCCGATATCTGTCCACCCATCTCTTTTTGGAAAATATCTGCTCATCAATGGCTAGACTAAAGCCAGCCATAGACAGTTCGAATCTCAGCCGGTTCAGCAGGGACCAGCCGAGATTTGAACCATGTATGGGCAGGCTGATTGTACCAAAGTCGATCCATCAATACAACCAGTATGTTGGATTTTTCATGCGATTATTGCCAGTGGCTATAGCTGCTAGCGTTAATAACTGTGTGTGTTCTCCTTGCCTAGGATGGCTCCCCATGCACCCCCACACAATGGGGTTGATTTACTAAAGGCAAATAATCTGTGCACTGCAAGTGCAGTTGCTGCAGATCTGAGGGGACATGCAAGGAAAATAAAAAACAGCATTTTTGCTTGCACATGATTGGATAATAGAAATAATAGAAATCTTTCCCTCATTTCAGAACTTCCCTTCAGATCTAGCGCAACTGCACTTGTAGTGCACACTATATTTGCCTTTAGTAAATCAACCTCAATAGCTCCATGGGAGGGGTCCCCCCTCCGACACTGACTGAGTAGATGGGGGCACTGAGCAATTTTCTTTCTTGCAACCAATGGTTGCAGAAAAGAAAATTGCACCATCTATAGCTGGCTTAAGGCTACTTTGGACACAACAGGCCAACATAAAAACATTTTATACAAAAGAAAGATTCTTAGAATGAATTGTAACATTACCAAGACCCATGCTGAACTCCACAGGAGTGAGGTAACCATTATTACTCTGGTCCAGGCTTTCAAATACAGCTTCCAATTGGTCGGGAGTGAGCGGAAGTTCATTTTGCAGTCGCTGCAAGAAAACAAAAGTGAAAGCTTTTGAGGACAATATAAAGGTCATTAAAGATAAACAATTTATGAGAGTGTTTATGGCGTTAGTGTACAGATATGTTGGCTATGGATATTTTGTTGTATCCAGTTTTGCTGGATTACTTTCTGCCTTAAGCAAAGATAATGGACTTATTGTACAAGGCAGTATCATATGCAGACTCAAGAGAACAATATTTTAGCCCAGGGATCTCCAAACTATGGCCCTCCAGCTGTTGCGGAAGTACATGTCCCATGAGGCATTGTAAACTCTAACATTCACAGACATGACTAGGCATGATGGGATTTGTAGTTCCTGAACAAGACATGACTAGGCATGATGGGAATTGTAGTTTCTGAACACGACATGACTAGGCATGATGGGAATTGTAGTTTCTGAACACAACATGACTAGGCATGATGGGATTTGTAGTTCCTAAACAAGACATGACTAGGCATGATGGGAATTGTAGTTCCTGAACAACTGGAGGGCCATAGTTTGGAGACTCCTGTTTTAGCCTATAGACAAGAATGCAACAACAAGGAAGAGACTAATTTTAGATCACTCAATGATGAGCAAACTTTATTGATTTTTGATGACTAACCCTATTCTTCACTGGGTCTTATCAAATTGTTAATAAAGGAAATAATTGTGTACTAACAATGAAACATTGTTCTGCCTGATTTTGTTTGTAGGCTATATTTTCAAAAGTCCGCTGATGGCGTAATAAATTTAAAGGATCCTCTTTGGGGTAAACATACTTTAAGTGGCTAAATTACCTGTAGATCTCGCTTGGTTATTAACCCTTTCTCTTCTTTATCACAGAGCTGGAAGAGTTCTCTGGCTTTTCCCATCATTTCTTCAGGCTCTCTGACCAAAGGAGATGCTGATGATATCACTGGCGCTTTATACCCTTTCCTTCCTCTAAGACAGGGGGAGCACCTTGGCGGGGTGCCCCGATGTTCCATGTCTGCAAGATTAGAAGAAGGCGGACTTCTGCAAAGAAAATAAATACTTATCACATGCAAAATCATTTTTAAGGCCAAACTTTATTTTTAGTTTTAGATAGAGTGGAGAGGGATTAGAACACCAGTCAGGTTGTCATTGCTGTCTGTGCCCCCGTTAAAGAGATTCACCCTATGGAGGAGATTTACTAAAACTAGAGAGTGCAAAATCTGGTGCAGCTGTGCATGGTAGCCAATCAGCTTTTAACTTCAGCTTGTTCAACTAAACTTTTCCAAAAAACTGGAGGGTGATTGGTTTCTATGCAGAGATCACCAGATTTTGCACTCTCCAGTGTTAGTAAATTAACCCCCTATGTGCTCTGCTTACTGCTACTGCTGTGAGTGAAGGTCAAATATATCCTCCAGTGGGCACATTAGTTCTGCTGACAACCATGGATACCCTCACTTTCGAGGGATTTACTTTCCCCTCCTGTTTAGCTATGGGACAGGAAGTGAAGGGAGATATCCCCAATGGAGTTATAACCTTCCACTAATCTAAAATGAAAAATGATTTCTTTTATCTATGTTGCACATTGTTTATCAGACCCCTTTGAGGACCCAACTGTTGACCCAGAACTACTTCTGTTGACCCAACATTTTCAACCAAAGAATAGGTACACTTTTACACAAAGTGCACTTATCCTCTCTGCCCCTCTTCCTCCGCCCCCCCAGTTCGGTTCGCACCAGAACAAGCGAACAGGCAAAAAATTTGTGCAAACATTCAAACCACATTAAAGACTATGGGACACGAACATTAAAAATCAAAAGTGCTCATTTTAACCACTTCAATACAGGATGTTTATACCCCCTTCCTGCCCAGACCAATTTTCAGCTTTCACCGCTCTCACACTTTGAATGACAATTACTCTCTCATGCTACACTGTACCCGAACAAACTTTGTATCATTTTTTTCACACAAATAGAGCTTTGTTTGAGTGGTATTTAATAACCTCTGGGTTTTTTATTTTTTGCGACATAAGTGAAAAAATGCAAACATTTTGAAAAAAAAAACACTTTTTTTTTAGTTTCTATGAGAAAATTTTGCAAATAAGTACTTTTTGTTCATACATTTGGGTCAAAAGCTATACTGCTACCGATCTTTGGTAAAAATAACCCAAATAAGTGTATATTATTTGGTCTGTGTGAAAGTTATAGGCCCTGATTTACTATACCTCCCAAATCTACTCCAGCAGTGCCTTAAAATAACTCCCAATTAAAGGCAATTACAACTTAAACTCTCACAAACTGGAGTAAATTTACTCACATGCGAACTCTATTTGCCTGTGAAGATTCCTCTCAGAACACATGTTCTAAGCACTTGAAGTCAGCTGGGATTGAACTTGTGGTTTCAGAATTCCTCCATTTAATGCTTGTATGCAAGTTCATTGCCATAAAAAAAAACATCACCACCCCCTCTCTCTAATTTTAACAGCCTTAGCCATAGGGGATATGTCTGAATAGAAAAAAAAAGTTTCTAATTTTTTTTTTTCAGGAGCAGTGATTTTAATAATGGTTAAAGTGAAAAAAAAAACAACAAAACAAAACATTCCTTTAACCACTTTAGCCCCGGAAGGAATTCACACTTTAGGACCTGAGTACTTTTTGCTATTTGGCACTGCGTCGCTTTAACTGACAATTGTGTGGTCATGCGGCGTTGTACCCAAACTAAATTTGCGGCCTTTTTAACCCACAAATAGAGCTTTTTTTGGTGGTATTTGAGCTCCTCTGTGTCATTTCTGATCGCGGCTATAAATAAAAAAAAGAGCGACAATTTTTCAAAATAACCAGGTTTTTCTTCCTTTTTGCTGAAATACGAATCCAAATTTTAAAAAAAGAAAAATCTTTTTATTTACTTGTTTTTGGCCGATTTATATTCTCATATTTTTGTTAAAAAAAACCTCAATCGGCGTTTATTGATTGGTTTGCTCAAAAGTTGCAGCGTTTAGGGATGATGCAAATTAATTTCTGGAGTTGTATTTTTTTTTTTTACTAGTAATGGCGGACATGTTGGACCATTTAGACACTTTTTTGGGACCATTGGCATTTATATAGCGATCAATGCTATAAAAATGCACTGATTACTGTAGAAATGCCATTGGCAGTGAAGGGGTTAACCTGGAGAGGGTTAACTGTGTTCCCTATGGGGTGCTCTACCTGTATGGGGGCTGGGCTGGCAGGGGGAGGGAAGTGATCACAGCTTCCATATACATGAAGCCTGTGATCACCGCCCTTCCCCCTCTGTCCGAACGGAGATCTGTGTTTACATACACGGACCTCCGTTCTTTCACTGCAGAGAGGCCATTGCGGGTAGCCGGCGGCGATCGAGTCTGCCCTACCCGCTCCCTGACCCCCCCAGAACACAGTGAGCTCGTGAGTGTGCCTCCGGCGGCATGCACACGCTCACAATGCTAGTTATCGCAGCTGCCGTCAGGTGAGGGCGGTTTGCGATAACGAACCACTTTGCCACTGTCACGCTGCGGCGGGCGGGCGGCAAGTGGTTAAATATTGTGCTTGGGGGTCCCCTTAGTATGGATCTCTGTCATGTTTAGAACAGTGCCACCGCAAAATGACACAAAAAACTCGGGTCGCGGCTGGAATGTATTGCTGGTTCCCTGCAATATAGATAAAGATCACTGAAAAAGCATTGCGTTGGGGGTCGCCCCCCCCCCCCCCCCCCGTCCATACCAGGCCCTTCAGGTCTGGTATGGATTTTAAAGGGAACTCCACACCAAATTTATAAAAAATGGTGTTGGGGTCCCCCCAAAATCCAAACCAGACCCTTATCCGAGCACGCAGCCCTGGCATGGCAGGGGGGGGGGTGGGGACGAGTGAGTGCGCCCCCTCCGAACCTTATCAGGCCACATGCCCTCAACATGGGGAGGGTGCTTTGGGGTCTGGTTTGTGGGGGGACCCCAATGCCATTTTTCCCAAAATTTGGCATGGGGTTCCCCTTAAAATTCATATCAGACCTGAAGGGCCTGGTGCGGACTTTGCGGGGGAACCCTACCCAAAATTTCTGTTTAATTTTGGCGTGGAGTTCCTCTTAAAATCGATGCCAGACCCTTGCATGCACTGTATATAGTCTACAGTACACAGTGGTGTAGTGGTTAGCACTTTTGCCTGGGAGCCAACGGGCCACTGGTTCAAATTACCAACCACAACACTACCTGCCGGAAATTTGCATGCTCTCCCTGTGTCTGCGTGGGATTCCTCTGGGTACTCCGGTTTCCTCCCACACTCCAAAGACATGCAGGTAGGTAAATTAGATCCTGCCCAGTATGTGTATGAATGTGAGTTAGGGACCATAGATTGTAAGCTCCTTGAGGGTAGGGACTGATGTGAATGTACAATATATATGTGAAGCGACAGCGCTATACAAGTACCTGGATTAAATAAATACACTGAATGCAGAGTATTATATATATATATATATATATATATATATATCATGCTGTACATATAAATTCCTATACTGTATACTACATGCCACTGCCTAACCTTTTAATATCTCCGCAAATGTTTTCACTATATTCAGCCTCTGTGTAAGTGGCCTTATATAGTGTGGCCGTGGACTCAAACCTGCTGAGCAATGATTGGCCAAAGGCACCCTGCCTTTGGCCAATCATGGCTCTCACAGCAGAGCATGCTGTGATTGGCCAAAGCATGCAGGTCATGTGCATGCTTTGGCCAATCAGCGGGTGGCATTCCCCCACAATTTCACTGCATTATGGGCCGTTCAAATTTCCCACCAGCACCCCATAATGCTCATTGGTTATATTGGTTTGTAAGTTTGGTTCTGATGCTTTTACATTGCAGTGGTATCTCTGTAGAGTGGTATAGATTTATAACAGTGATGACAGATGGTAGAATATCACGTGCCGAAAACCGGGACAGGTGCCCCTCTCTGGGTCAGAAAACGTATAAACCCCAGTTGTACACTGTTGTACACTGTGAAGCTTCTATCCCCACTGTGAATGTACCACTGCTAATTCATGTTAAAAAAAAAAATATATATTGCGAACGGACAAACGCCCAATGTTCGAGTCAAACTTATATTCGACCTGAACCATCCCTAATGCATACTTACCTGCATCTCAAAGCCACACCTTGCCACAATTGTTAATTCCCACAGCTAAAATATATTTTCTGGCAATTGGGTCTGCAAAAAAGTGTGAAGGTTTCCCCGCAAAATGTTCAGTTTATCAGTGCTGTATGTGCCCCCCATTAGGGATATTTACTTTATCCAATTGCCCTGATTCCCAATGTGATGGATAATGAAAGTGAGGCTAAATCCAAAATTTTGAGTTGCCACCAGCACAGGAACTAAAGGGAAATATTCCCTATAGGGACATTTGTTCCTGCGTAACTAAAATTGGATTTCCCTCATATTGGACAGTTATCCTCTTACTTTCTGTGGCATTTACAGGAGCGAAAGTGAAGAAAAAATATTCCTATACTATAATCCCATGTTTTTTTTTCAAATGAAAAAAACAGTTTTGGCTTCAAATATACATTAAGAGCACATTACACTGTCCTATCTTCTGAATCATACCAACATCCTTAGGGTAGATTTAGACGTGCGTCTTAATCTCCCTTGCCTCTAAAGCCTGATCCACACTTGGATTGTGCTCCAGAGTCTACTGATAGGTGGCGAGAAGCAATGCAATGCTTCCTCACCGCCTGTATTAACCTATTATTGCTGACAAATGCTCCCCAACCATTGTGAGGCATTTTGTGGTGCTTCCCCATTGACTTGAATGTGTAGTGTTCTTCGGGCTTGCTGCCTGCCGATCACTACAAATTGGATCAACTTTGCCACGGGCATAAAGCAAAGCATTGTGGACATGGCATGTAAAATGCCCTCTGCTAGTTGAGACTTAAGGGGGGTGGTTGGCAGGTGGCAAAAATGCAGCTCAACCGCACATTTTTGCCACCCTCCAAGTACAGGTCTAAACGAAGCCTTACAGTTTAATATTACTACCATAATCCCGGTTCTACTATGCTTATTTACACTGAGCAAAATTATAAAAACGGAACACTTTTGTGTTTGCCCCTATTTATCATAAGCTGAACGCAAAGATCTACCACTTTTTCGATGAACACAAAACGCCTATTTCTCTCAAATATTGTTCACAAATCTGTCTAAATCTGTGTTAGTGAGCACTTCTCCTTTGCTGAGATAATCCATCCACCTCACAGGTGTGACATATCAAGATGCTGATTAGACAGCATGATTATTGCACAGGTGTGCCTTAGGCTGGCCACAATAAAAGGCCACTCAAGTTTTGAGGGAGCGTGCAAATGGCATGCTAACTGCAGTGATGTCCACCAGAGCTGTTGCCCTTGAATTGAATGTTCATTTCTCTACCACAAGCCGTCTCCAAAAGCGTTTCAGAGAATTTGGCAATACATCCAACCGGCCTCACAACTGCAAACCACGTGTAACCACACCAGCCCAGGACCTCCACATCCAGAATCTTCAAAGCAATTACACACTGAGCCTACAAT
>BLSH010093521.1:422216-440882 GCA_018402905.1 Glandirana rugosa
CCCCTCGGGACGCGCTTAGCGGCATTTATTCGCCGCTAAGCGTAAACCGGTGGTCCCCCGCGCGTGGGCGGCGTGAGGACCCCTCACACGGGCGCCGAGCCCGCCTGGGCTACAGGCGGCCGCTCGGCGCTACTCGCCGATGTCTCTTTCTTGCCCCTAGGCGGCTACATTTGTGCCGCCAAGGGGTGGGACAGTCACCCCGTACTCTCTAGATGACTAGGGACAGTGACCCTAGGCAATCTAGAGAGTACGGGTACAATCGGGTTGGGGGGGGGGGGGTGTCATTCTTGTGTGGGTCCCTTGTGTCAGTTGGGGAGTCCGCCCGAGCCGCGGGCACACTCCCCAGGAGTGCGGCGGGTGCGCGCCCCCTGGTGGCCAAATGCGAATCGCCGCTTATTTACGGCGATTCGCGCAGGGCTCCCCCACTACCGCCATAAAAAGACGGCGCGCGGTGGGGAACCGGTTAATCTCCTCTTCTCAAGAGAAAAAAAAAATCAGTTCCTCTAATCTTTCCTCATAGCTGAGTTCCTTTATGCCTCTGATCAGTTTGGTTGCTTGTCTCTGCACTTTCTCCAGTTCCCTGATATCCTTTTTGAGAACTGGTGCCCAAAACTGAACTGCATATTCCAAATGAGGTCTAACTAATGATTTGTACAGGGGCAAAAATGATATCTGTACAGCCGTGGGTTTGTGCCTGGGGTCCGGTGCGTGTCTGTTCACCGGTTCATGTCCGAATTTTTGCCTGAATTCACACGTGAACCGAAAATACGCACAGGACCTTTTTTCAATACGGACTGCAGCTGCCCTGGACATGTGTGAACCGGCTCCATTGAGAGCCGGTCACACTTGCAGGCCATGCGAATTGGCATATGTGTGAACCCAGCCTGAATCATTAACTACTACTCTCTGAATTCGGTCTTTTTGCCAGTTTTCTATCCATTTACAAACTGATCTTTCCAAGCCTGTAGACTTTACCTTACACATTAGCCGTGTGTGGGGAAATGTCAAACGCTTTTGCAAAATCCAAGCATAGCACATTCACAGCCACTCATTCTTCTAAGGTTTTACTTACCTCTTCATAAAAAGAAATCAAATTTGTCTGACAACTTCTGTCTTTCATGTTTCCATGTTGTCTGTTGCTTAAAATATTTTTTCCAGCAAGAACTCATCTATGTGGTCTTTTATTAAACTCGCCTGTATCTTCTCAACTATAGAAGTTAAATAGGTCTATAGTTACTTGGTAAACACTTTGATCCCTTTTTAAATATAGGCACCACGTTGGCCCTACGCCAATCCAGTGGTACTATCCCAGTCATTAAAGAGTCTCTAAAAATAGAAACAATGGCTTTGAAATGACAGAGTTCAGTTCTTTAAAAACTGTTACTAAACCCAGTAATATGAAAATAGTTCCTCTGCCCCACCCCCCACCCACAGCTTATAAATCTTTTTACATTAAAATACTGCAACTATATACCTTTTTCGCTGATCTGTATACCACAGTCACATGATAAACTGCACAGTTTGTCCAGTGCTGAGTTTTCAAGTAGGAGGAGATTTCCACTACAGCCTGTATACATGCCCACATGTATGATGTCAATATCATGTGATCTGAACAGTCTTTGTCTTCAGGTCAACCACTCTAGATTATTTTGTAAAGGCCCTACATGCTCAGACCTAACCTTTTTACTATTCATATATTTGAAGAATTTTTTGGGGTTTGTCCTAGTAGCTTTTGCAATCTGTCGTTCGTTTTGAATTTTTGCTGCCTTGATTTCATTTTTTACATATTCTGTTATATTCTTTGTAACATTTAAACGATGATAGTGCTCCCTCATTTTTGTATCTTTTAAAAGCTCTTTTCTTATTATTTATAGCTTTTCTAAATTTGGCCATGGGCCACATAAGTTTTATTTTTAGCCTTTTAAACATATTGCCCATTGGAATATACACTATATTACCAAATGTTTTGGGACACCTACCTTTGCACGCACATGAACTTTAATGGCATCCCAGTCTTAGTCCGTAGGGTTCAATATTGAGTTGGCCCACCCTTTGCAGCTATAACAGCTTCAACTCTTCTGGGAAAGCTGTCCACAAGCTTTAGGAGTGTGTCTATAGGAATGTTTGACCATTCTTCCAGAAGCACATTTGTGAGGTCCAGGGGAGGGCTGGCCCAGGGGGTAGGGTGGCAATTGCCCCCCAGGCCACCCTAACTTATATTTAAAATGGCCGATGGCTGCTGCCCGCTCACACTTTTTTTTTTCTTGTGGAGGAAGGAAATAGGGCCCAGGGGCGCAGCCACCAACTAACTGCAGGCAAAGGGGGGTACCCAGGGCCAGCCCTACCATGGATCCCGCTAGGCCCATTGGGTGGGCATGGATGGTGAACTGATTTGGTGGTTCAATGGGCCACTTGACTGGACTTGCCCCCCAGGCCTATGGCTGCCAGCCCCCCCCCCTGGTGAGGTCATGCACTGATCTGAACGAGAAGGCCTGGCTCGCAGTCTCCGCTCAAATTCATCCCAAAGGTGTTCTATCAGGTTGAGGTCAGGACTCTGTGCAGGCCAGTCAAGTTCCTCAAACTAGCTCATCTATGTCTTTATGGACCTTGTTTGTGCACTGGTGCACAGTCATGTTGGAACAGAAAGGGACCATCCCAAAACTGTTACCACAAAGTTGGGAGCATGGAACTGTCCAAAATGTCTTGGTATTCTGACGCCTTAAGAGTTACCTTCACTGGAACCCAACCCCTGAAAAAACAACCCCACGCCATAATCCCCCCTCCTCCTAATGATTTTGACCAGTGCACATCCAAGAAAAATGGTCAACAGTGGGTTCAAGGTATAAGGAAGAACATCAAGTGTCCTTTTCACCTTGCTCTCCAAGTTCAAAGACTTAGCTGAAATCAAACATGATTGAAGATTCTCAATTATCAACTTGAGCAGTCCTAGCCCCCAACTAGAAGTCAAAAAAATCTAACCACTAAACACAAAGACTCTGGAAAGGTTGTCTATGTTAGAAAGATAGGAGTTACAACCACTGGTAAAAGCACAGAAATTCAAAAAGACCCAATCTCCTACTGTCTAATCCTCTCAGGAAATGTTGTGCTTTTAAGGAAAAATCCTTTGAAGAACACAAACAGTTCCTTAGGAACCGTGAGAGTTTTTTCAGATGTTAAGCATTTCTGGAGCACTTTGCCAGAGGCTGAAAAACTACAATTAAGTGCTCAGTATGTGACAGTGATGGGCACGTATCAGGCTCCTTAATAGAGACACAATATCTACTGAAGATCGTATACCCCAGTCAGCTACAGGGACAGCCATGGACATTCATTTCCAACAATTATATCTAAATATAGTAAACTACATTACAAAGGACTTTCAGAGAAATCCAAGGCTAAAATAAGTCTGGCTAAGGTGTTTCCTCGAGGGCAAGAAAGCTGTCACTATGTATGCTGTTTAAGATGATCAAAGTAGTCATTTGTTTGCCATTTGTAATGGGAGAAGTACGGTCTTACACGCTGCACGCATGAGTTGGTACAGTAGAAGATAGATAATTCTTTTATTGAGACATAAAAAAAAAAAAAGAAGAACTGAAGGAAGCCATCTTTCCCACTTTCAACAAGTATAACCAAGTAGGGGAAAGAGAGCTACACCCGCTCCAAGCCACGGCCACTCTTCACATATAGATCCAATCCCAAAGGGTGCAGGCTCCGCCACAACATGGAACAAAAGAAAGGAGATTCTTCAGACAGTCGCACTCCAGAAAATGCCGTTTAATAACAAAAGTTCTCACCATACATGGGTACAAACAGGGCACAGCATGGGTGGACCCCAGGTACAAGAGCTGACGCGTTTCATGTCCAAATATGACGCTTACTCATAGCTATAGTGTAACCAAGTAGCTAATGACAGACACCCCTACACTAGAAGGTACATGTTGTATTTTCTTTTCCGATTTGACTGGCAACATACGACCACAATCCTGCCTCTGCTGGAAAAAAAAAATATCCAAGAGAGCACAAAATACAGAAAAGGTTAAAAATTGTTGTATCAACTGTACATGCGCCCAAAAGTCTGACCTAGATAGGGTCATTATCAGTACACCTATTCCATTAAGAAGCAGGGGTAAAACAGCGTGCATGCTTGTAAAATTATTGTTAAACAAATTCAAGACACCCCTCTCATCTCTCAAACTTCATGCCAAAGGAGATACCAACTCGGTCAACAAGACTTCTTGTGAGTGATCAAATCTACAGAGAATCATCTAATAGCAGCTTCAGTGGAACAACATCTCAAAATACTACTGAGAGCAGCAAAAATGAACCTTCAACAGATGTCCAGGAATCTTCTAATACCGAGATCCTACACCAGAATACTGATATTCATCAATTTATAGAATGTGTAACTAGCGACACTAAATTACCATATCAGTAGATGGTATGGAGTTGCTTAATGAGGGCCAGCTGCAAACTCTAGCTAGTCCTGTCCATCCTCAACCATCCCATATCCCCTCCCTAGACTGCCCCCGTCCTTGGCAGCAAGGAATGTGGGTAGGGGGGGTCAAGTAAGCAAACCCCCTCAAAGTCCTGATCTGAAGGGGGATGATTTGTGCTCAGAAGGGGAATTTGAGAGGTGGAGGATTTGTGATGATTTTTTTTTTGGGTGGGATTTGAGCTGAGAGGGGGGATTGGGTAGCAAAGATTTGTTCAGCAGGAGGGGTTGTACTGGGAGGCGTGGGGAGATTTTGTGGATTCCACTTCTGTTTCTTATTAAAGAGTTAAGCTGCATGTGAATTCTGCCAGTAAGAGGCCACACAGACTGGGTCTAAGGAGTTATGTCACTGCATATATCAATATTTTAAACAGGACAGACAGTCATAGAAAGCTGACAAAGAGTTTCAACCCTTCCCCATTCTATGCAATTAGAAACCAAACAATATCCACTTTAACATCTTGAATGTGTGTGGACAGAGAAAGGTCAGCAGTAACTTACAGCTTGGAATAATAAAGATGAAAGAAAACTTGTCCATGGCAATAGAAAGTCCAAACTTCCAAGCATTGTTCATACCACAGAGCAGAGGATTGTGGGTCACAGTGACCTGTAGCTTTCAGCATCATTCGGGAGCAAACAGTGTTAATGCCTCTTTGTAGGGAAACAATATCTTGAGAGTCATTTCTGGCATGCAGCAATTCATTCCAGCACAATGGCATGGTGTGATTGGCAACATGCACAATAATGGGCACTACCTGAATTATAGTTCCTATCTAGCCAGGTAACATGGGAACATATAATTGTTATGCAGTTGTTATATTTAGGGGGAGCTGGGATGTGAAAGAGGCTGTTTTATTTACCTTACCCCTGTTCCGGCCCACTGCAAGGATATATTTTGTCCAATTCCCGGAATTGGGCTTTAATTCGATTTTGGGTGAGATGCTGAAACATCACTAATAGGTCATACATTTTTTGCCAAACAAAAATACCCAAAAACTAGAGCAGTGATTCTCAACCAGGGTTCCTTGGAACCCTAGGGTTCCTCCAGAGGTTGCTAGGGGTTCCTTGAGCAATGGTCAATTTCTACCTCTCAGATAAATTCCCACTGACACCCTTGCTATTTTTAGCTATCTGTAAGAAGGCAATTCTTTCCAATGACCACAAGAGTAAGGAACATTCTTCCCACTGACCGTCACACTAATGGATCAGGAGTTGTAGATTTCTAATTTTTAGCAGGGGTCCCCCGGGACCGGAGAACTATTTCAAGGGTTTCTGCGTGTTGAAAAGATTAAGAAAAGCTGAACTAGGCTGTCCAGTTCAGAACCGGTCACCTTAAATGATCAGTTTAAATACAAACTAACATACTGTTTGACATTGACTCAGCATAGTTTGGTGAACCAGATATTGCTGGTTTTAATCCGTGTTTGAATTGTGCTCAATTTTGGCTAAATCAGTGTATTACCTAATTTCTTACATAGAAAACTATTCATGTAACACAATCAAGAATGACTCAACCAAAAAACAATGCTCTTGTTTTAGTTTGAGAATGATCAGATAAAACTGTGTTCGGATTGGCTATGAAAATTGTTCTGCTTCCCTCCGCTGTTCATGCATGGACACGACTTCGAGGTGGAAATCAATGGAGGTCACACATAATAAGGCCCCTTTCACACTGGGGCTGGCGGGCGGTAGCGGTAAATCCCCGCTAGTCTCAGCGGGGATTTAGCGCTGTTATAGAGGCGCTACGGCGCCGCTATGCAGGGAGGTGCGGGGCACTTTTAACCCCCCCACAACGGGTTAAACAGGGGTTAAAAGTGCCGGCGCTCGGCGCTCCCGGAGCGGTGTACAGCCGCTACGGGAGCGCTGCCCATTCAATTTAATGGCAGGAGCGGTGGAGGAGCGGTGAATACACCGCTCCCCACATTCCTGAAAAATCATGCTTGCATGATTTTCTGAAGCGCTGCGCTAGCGCAACGCCTCAGTCTGAAAGCATCCATAGAGATGCATAAAAATAATATTTAGAGCGTTATTGCAGCGGTAATTTTAGCGCTTTACCGCTGTAATAACGCCCCAGTGTGAAAGGGGCCTAAGAGTAGGGGCCAAGTTTGCCAGTGCAAAATACATACACAATTTTCGGTTCGATTTACTTTTTATTTCGCAATAATGACTTCTGTGTATCATTTTTATGTTCTCATTGGTGAAAACTCTGATAAATATGGCAAAGTATTATGCCTGGTTATATATTTAGTCTCATGTGGCAACTGTTATTACTTTTGGCCTTTACTTTGGAACAAGAAAGGGGAACTCCTCTCTGGACATTCTGCTTTGAAAAGTCAGGCAGGAGGAAAAGGAATAGTCACCAGAACTACCAGTGAACACTCTGCAACTGACCTCATGTATCTGTATGGAGGTGGCCAGCTTGGTAGAAGCAGGGCTTTGCTTCCTCCTAGTAGTGTGCAAACAATAGTGGCATTACCAAATCCCTTTCCAAATCTCTTGAGACAGCAGTCAGAGGCACCGGTGTCTTAGATCTCATACTGCAGATACATAGTCATGAAGATGTAGGCACAGGAGTGCCCAGGCACTCTCATATACCAGGAAGTACAAAGGGTATGGCTTTCAAGACAGGTACTGTTTATGTGCAATTAATATTTGTAAAGGATTCTAGAACACAGGAAATCTTCACTGTCTGAGTTAAGGTCCAGGTTTACTTGGGTTGGGCTAGATTATCTAATAGCATGTAGGAGTCAACTCATTATCCATGTACCGGATGCAATTACTTATTAAAAAACAAAAATGCAGCTACCAAGCCCAATTAAAGAGTCTGGAATTACCCCAGGGTAACAATCTCTACATTTGCACATAGAGAGGTTTACAGGTCCCTGGAAATCCCCTTAATTTATTGAGAACATTTTTGAACAGTACACAGATATTTGGTATTTACAGTACTTAAAAGCATAACTCAACTTTTGTTAAGAAAAAAAAAATATACCACCAGGGTGATCTATGTACATTACAAGGATTATAACAACTTTGTTGCAGATTCCTACCTTTTGTTATTCTGAAGAAATCCCTGTTTGTTCTCCTTTGCTGAGTGGGTCTAATAGGAGTGGTTTCATAATTATCAGTCAGCTCTGCAGCTGCAGAGCACTAATGAAGAAAGCTGCTGGGCCTGCATCCCTTTAGACGTGCTCCTATTGGGAGTCTCACCAATAATTACATTTTTGTTGCAGGGGATGCCTAAAATATATGACTTGTAACTTGGGCAGACTTCTGGGAAGTAGGAAATGATGTTTTTGGGGAGTGGTCAGTACACATTCTGCATACAGCTGCTGCAGATAGAAAAGGAAAGGTAATTTTTAATAACATTCTATTACAAATACAATATGACTTGTATCGCTGTTGTACATTATTATTTTTTCTTTATTTGCTATTTTTTCCCCCCACAAAAGTGGTGTTACCCAGGCCAAGGCAGGAGAGGCACCCACCTTTTGCGCAGTGCTGCGGGGTGGAGGGTTTCACAACAGACGGGAGCCTCTCCTGTCTCCTTTGGAAGATTATACTGGGAAAGTGCAGATCTCCCTATGTAACCAGAGGCTCTACACCTGGTTGTCAGTAAGGATGGGCACGGGTGTGTTCACAAGGGCACGTGCCCGAGCCCGCCCAATCACAGGCAGGGAGACATTTCCCCGATGCGCAGCTGCAGCGATCGGGGAATGTCTCACTGCCGCTTATTAACACAGTGCAGGGATCACTTCCCGGCGGGCTCGGGCACGTGCACTTGCGAACGCGCCCGAGCCCATCCTTAATTGTCAGTATAACAGCCACCGGCTCAATAAAATGGAGCACAATGTCCGACTGTCACAAAAGCTCTGATGATCGCATGTGTGGGGCCACAATCTCCCCATGTAATGTGCAGGGCTGAGATATCAGTTTTACAGCTCTGGTTCTACTCTGCACTCAGTACAATACTACTTTTCATTGATAAAGTACTTTCATGTGTAAAGAAAGGGACAAAACCCTTTTTAATTAACACTTTAGCTACTTATTAACCCTTAAACCCTAATTTTGTTTATTCCTGCTTTCCTCAGTTTTTTAAATTGTTTGCATATGACTTTTTTTTGAATTTGTGTTCATTTGTGTTTGTAGCGCCAAATAATAAAAAAAAACTACTAGAGACATTCCAGTGTCTCTATAAAAAGGACAAATCGCAGGGTAAAAACTACTAGCGAACGCCAATTTGTTTTTGACTCTAAAATTTGTATTTTTTTAAATGTAGCGTTAATAAAAAAAAGTGCTGGGGGGGGGGGGGGGTTGCCCCCTTTGGCATGGTTGCCTTGGGTGCCAGAGGACCTTGTCCCAGGACGGCCAGTACATAATTGCTATTGTATGTTTGCCCACACAGAGCTGCTTCTCTAGTCATAAAACCATACTGTCATAGTCACACAGCAGAAGATAAATAGTTCAGCAGTTATGTAATCCACCATCCTGTGTGTACAGCTACTATTTAATCAATGGGATGTTTGTTATAACATGGGACCATAAATACCTTTTAGAATGAATAATCTGATACAATATCCAGAATGGAAGCGACTTTCAAGGTTCGTTTATGTAAGGCTGCTGATAAGGGGGGACAGCCAGTTTTCCTCGGTCCAGGGCCCATCAGTTCAAAAGAGGGGCCTGGAAACCTGGACAAGTAGGAGGGCAGGCTGTACTGCTTTTCTGGCAGTCCTGTTTGTACACATGAGCGATCCCCCCGTGGCTCCATCTGCAGTGAAGTCGGCTGCTGCTGAGGCACAGAGGGATTGGGTTCATGATGTTAAGCAGGGGGGGTGGTAAAAACGTCATGTTTACCAGCCCCTTCCTTTCTTTTTTTTTGTTTTTTGAAAATTCTGTTTATTGAAAGGTTTTTTTTAATCGATGATTACAAAACAAAGCCTATTGGGCATACCCAGGCTTACGAAACCACAAACTGTTTGGAACATAAAGCCTAAATAGACTAAATAACTAAAAGTGCTCACGATGTCCCAACACCCAGAATCAAGGGGCAATATAACAGGATGAGATCCACTTAAAAGCTTCATGCTGTACCATAACACACAATTGCCAGTAGGGGCCAGAGGGAGGCATGACCTCATAAGCAATTATCTCCTACACCACAGGACCACTCTAATCACACTAGAAGAAGATTCACTGGCATGCATTAGATGATTCCGATTCCAGCCAGATATGCCAAACTTTCTCAAACTTAGATGGGCACCCCCTAGCAGCATAAGTGGCTTTGTACAGAGGAACTATGGCGTTGACCAATGATTTCCAGGAGTTAAGGGAGGGAGCCGAAGCCTGTTTCCAACGCAGGAGTATGGCTTTCCTGGCGTAGAAGAGAAGTAATCCAATAAGTGTTCTGATTGCCCGGCGATGAGCTAAATCGCCCACCAAGCCCAACAAGCAGACCTCTGCCTTCAAAAGGGATGGGAATCGTAGTGAGGGATTTAATAAAGGCAGTAACTCCGTCCCAGAACCCCCGGACATGTCCAGAACATATGAACGAAATCCGCCCCAACACTCCCACACTTCCAGCAAGCCATTGATGAATTAGGGTAAATTTTAGAAAGCTTATGCGGTGTCATATACACACAGTGAAGTGCCTTCAATTGAATCAGACGATCCCTGAGACCAATTATGTGAAGGGGTATTCCCACATATCTTCCCAGTCCTCCACCTCCAGCTCAGGGCACACGCTCTTCCATTTATTAAATAAATTCTCCAAGCCAAATTGGACCGAAGGCTAAAGAGCCTTATAGATTGAGGATGTAGGTTTAACCAGAGCGACATCCCGGAGAGTGGTTTCTACATTTGAACGGAGTAGTGAGGACGAGGACCAAACTGCGAGTTGAAAGCATAACGGATCTGTAAGTACTTAACCACTTCAGCCCCGGAAGGATTTCACACTTTAGGACCAGAGCCCTTTTTGCGATTCGGCGCTGTGTCGCTTTAACTGACAATTGCGCGGTCGTGCGACGTTGTACCCTAACAAAATTTGCGTCCTTTTTTTCCCACAAATAGAGCTTTCTTTTGGTGGTATTTGATCACCGCTGCGTCATTTCTGATCGCCGCTATAAACAAAAGAAGAGCGACAATTTTGCAAAAAAACCCCAAATTTCTTACTTTTTTGCTAAAATACAAATCCAAAAAAAATAAATAAATAAATAAACATTTTTTTTCATCGGTTTTGGCCGATCTATATTCTTCCTCATATCTGTGATAAAAAAAAAAAAATCGCAAATCGGCGTTTATTGATTGGTTTGCGCAAAAGTGGCCGCGTTTACTGACGATGAGGAGAATTCATTTCTGGGGTTTTTATTTATTTATTTTTTTTTTACTAGTAATGGCGGCGATCTGCGATTTTTAGCGGTACTGCGATATTGCAGTGGACATGTCGGACCATTTTGATGCCTTTTTGGGACCATTGGCATTTATACAGCGATCAGTGCTATAAAAATGCACTGACTACTGTGTAAATGTCATTGGCAGTGAAGGGGTTAACCTGAAGGGGGCGCTCTAAGGGTTAACTGTGTTTCCTGGGCGTGTTCTAACTGTGTGTGGGCTGCCCTAGCAGGGAAAGGGAAGCGATCACAGCTTCCATATAGATGAAGGCTGTGATCACAGCCCTTCCCCATCTCACAGAACGGAGATCCGTGTTTACTTACACGGACCTCCGTTCTTTCACTGCGGGGGGGGGGGCATCGCGGGTAGGCCCCCCCAACACAGTGAGCGTCCGGCGGCGCGCACGCGCTCACAGTGCATGATATCGCAACCGCGGTCGTATGACGACGGCGGTTTGCGATATCGAGCCACCTTGTCGCCGCCAACCTGCAGTTGACGGTCGGCAAGTGGTTAAAGAAGTGCTGGTTTGTAAGCCCAAAACGTTCTTTAAAGGAGTCGAAGGACGGGAAGTGGCCAGCCACCAATAGATGGTCTAGCCGCTTGACCCCAATCGCTGCCCAGAAACCTGGGTCTGGGACTGATAAGAATTCCGGGAGTTGTGGATTGAAACAAAGGGGAACCTCCGGAGACCATGTATGGGGGTCGGAATGTTTCTTACATACTAGAAGCTGCCAAGCCCTTATCACTGCCCTCATAGCTACCGTGAGAGTAAATTGAGAATTAACTCCCCTATACAGACTGTTTCTCAGAGCCTTGTAGGACCCTATAAGCACCGCCTCCAAAACCACCGCAGCGTTGAAGTCATCCGAAATTGCCCAGCCCCTTCCTTTCTTGAAAGAATACAGTGAGTGACAGGTACAGATTGTTCCTGTGCTCATTCTTGTTCTTCACTGTTGTTTACTATGCTTCAGTTTGTGAATGAACAGAGGTCTCTGTATAGAGGGCCCCCTGTTCATTCATCTCCATGAACGTCACCACTTTCATTCTCTATCTCAAAATCTGTTTAGACCCCTGATTTTTCATCAAAGCCCTCCCCCCTCCCAACAGGGCTGTTAAAAATGTAATAAAATAGTAGAAAATAATTAAAAAAAGAAATAAGAGTCTGTTTACAAATGCTTTGCTCTCTGAAGTGTGGTCCACATTCAGAGAGCATTGGATAGGTGGTGAGGAGGCATTGTATCGCCTTCTCACCACCTGCTTTACCTTTAAACGCTGTACTAGCACACCGCCACATGCATTGCGCGCAGTTGTTAGGCTCTTGCAGGGCAGCACCATTCACTTGAACTGTTCACATTCAAGAGGGGGTATAATTCCTGCTGTGGCTGCGGCGTGTGTACATCCCCAGCCACTGTAGCTAAAGGGGGTAGTGGTTGGGGGCAGTAAACACAAATCTCAAGGGCTAAGGGCTCATTCCCACAGGTACTCTGGCCATATGAATAGGTAGTTGGTTACCCACCTGTTACTCTATGGCAGTGGTTCTCAACTCCGGTCCTCGGGACCCCCCAACAGGCCAGGTTTGCAGGATAACTGAAATACATCACAGGTGATATCATTTGCTGCTCAGTGATTGCAGTATTCTAGTCTGCATCTCCCCAAGGTAATACTTAAAATCTGGCCTGTTGGTGGGTCCCGAGGACCGGAGTTGAGAACCACTGCTCTATGGGGACGCAATGGCTGTATGAGGGTCCAAATAGGACAGGTGTGCAGGTGTGGGTGAATGGTCCCGAATGCACACTGCCTGTGTTTGGGGTCCTATACCTGCACCTACATGCCTGTCAAATTAGGACCTATGGCTGTGTTTGCACCAGGGTGGATTTGATTCAATTCACTAGTAAAAAGGCTTGAGTTAAATCAACTCGATTAAAATCGTAATTTTTAAACAGCAACTGTCATCTCTGTCCCATTCGCAGCTCCTCCTCTGACCCGCTGGTGACTTACTGACAGTCCCATTCACTTTAATGGGACAGCTGGTGATGCAGCAGTGACACAACAAGGTGAGGGACATGGCGGCAGCAGGTGAGTGGATGCCCGCTAACAGGCGCTGCCATGATGGATCTGAAATGACAGGTGCTCTTTAAATGTAAGGACTTATTCTTGATGGTAGTTATCTTTAATATTTGCAAAAAAATGAAGGTTATACAATAATAAGCTGCGAGGTTTGTAAAACAGTGATATTAGAACTGATTCAATCATACAGTTTGTAGTGTACATAGATAAGCAAATAAATGGGATAAAGGAATATTCGTGAACTTTGTTTTATCTCATGGTTACTGTGAAGAGGTGTGAATGCATCAATGAAGAAGTGCATGTGCATCAGCTTGCAGAGCTTGGATTCATTGACTGAGTTTACCAAAAATGTAAATATTGCAGAATATACAGCCTCATGCTACATAACTAAGCTCCATTTCATGCTGAATAAACTAAATTATTAATGTATCTTAAATAGAAAAACTATCTTTAGGATTTTTACTCCAAAAGCATTTTATTAAAATAAATTTGACAAAAAAAAAAAATCAATTAAAAAAAAACAAAACAATTTTTATCCACCCTGGTTTGTACAGATGCGGTGTCCTCATAGAGTAACACAGGCTGCACGCACACTGCTCCGGACGGCTCCAGTCCCATAAAGAAACTATTTCATGCTGTACAGGCAACAGCGCCCATGTGAATGAGCCCAAAGACCTCAATCACACACAGAGTTTTATTTAATAATTCAGGGCAGTCTTAGTTTATGGATTTAGCAGGATTTTTGTAAGCTATTGAGCTTGTGTCCACTAATAATGGCTGTACTGTATTTTTAGTGAAAATATTGTTTGGCAGGTTGCGCTCACGTAGGCTTTAAGGGGCCCATGATTTCTAACAGCAGCCCTGCATCTATGGATACTATTTTCCACAACTTTCTTAAACAGGAGGAGAGACACCTTTTATCACAAAGTGTGTAGGAAAAGCACCCCCCACCTTTCAAAAACTCAGTTATACAGGCGATGAACATACCCAATAGGATATACTGGATTTTCAAAATCAGATGCAAAAATATAGAGGTTGGATGAAAGAGTTAGTGTAGTATAACACTTTGGTAGTTAATTGTGCATTTTTATAGCAGTCTATACATCAGACCAGAGGGACAACTAAGGAGGACAGAGGGACAGAAGGTATATGGCTCCAAATAAGGGACAGTTGGGAGCTCTGTAGATACTGCATTTTAGCTGCTTTAAAGTGTTACTAAACCCACAACAGTAAAATCAGTCTGTATATGCAGTAAAGCATGCTTGTTATACTCATTGTGGAAGTGTTTAAATCTCTGCATTGTGTAAAAAAGGCGGTTTGATCCTGTCTTCTCTGATCCTCCCCTTCTTCCACAGTCCCCAAGCCATCTCCTGATAGAACAGAGCCTTGGAGGCAAGCTGCACATGCTCAGTTTGGTGTCTATTGCTAGAGAGTTGTTTTTTTTTTCTTGGGAGAGCGCATGTATTCAGCATAGCGCCAATCAGCATTGTCCAGACAGAGGGTCAGGGGGTCCTGCAGCAATCAGGGAAGAATGAAATCTCCTCCTACAAGCTTTAACCAGACACTGATATAAGTTATAAGACTGCTATATACTGCTGATGAAAAAAGGTATTTAGCAGTTTATATTTACTAAAACTATTGCATTTCCATGTTCTGTGTACTGTGGGAGACCAGATATAGTGAATGCAGGGTCCTGGGTTTAGTAATACTTTAACACACAGTCCAACATATTAAACTGGGATAAAGGCCCCACCTATAATCCATCAGTAATCAAACACAAATGGCACATATCTAAGTAAAGCTAATGTCTTATAACTAAACCAGGGCTCTACACAGTTCTAGGAATGAAGGTGTCCCTCACAAGACACTAATAACCACATGAATTTCCTATTCCCGGTTTCAAACATGTGAGCCCCTTCCCAGGTCCTCCCGAAATAATCAGCAGTAAGGAAGGCTTACCACCCAGAACATTGAGGCCTGAAGGCTCCATTCACACCTGAGCGTTTTGTAGCTCAAATATGCCTGAAGCCTGAAGCTACAAAACGCTAGAGGGGAAAAAAAAATCAGTGATTCTCTATGGAGATGGTTCACATCTCCCCTCAAAATGCCTGAAGCCAAACGCCTTACGCTCAAACTACTCCTGGAGGTATTTTTTTTGCGGGAATCGGGCATATTCCAGCATTTCTGACACTTTTCTATTGACATAGAATCAATGGAAAAGCGTCAAATGTGCGTATTAGCGCAACAACGTGCTACAAAACGCTTCAAAATATGCCCGAAAACGTGTCGCTCAGGTGTGAATGCAGCCTAAGAGTGAGAGTACATAAGGGTCACACTCAGAGGCAAGTCAAATAAAACATGCCTTCAAGAAAGAACCACCTAGGTCAGGGGTAGGCAACCTGTGGCTCTACAGCTGTTGCAAAACTACAAGTCCCATCATGCCTCTGGGAGTAATTGTATCCGTCAGCCTTGCAATGCCTCATGGGAAATGTAGTTCTACAACAGCTGGAGGGCCGCAGGTTGCCTACCCCTGACCTAGGTGGACAGAAAGCTACTTTTTTAGGTTGTTGAAAAAGCCAATATGTCACTTCAAGGTCCAACCTACAGGTCATTGCTACCCTATATACTTCCCGATTCTTAAATTAACCTGTCATAATTGTATGCATCGCAACAGGTATGGAAAATGGCAAGTATTACATAAAGGACCTAATTTTCGGAGCGATTTCTACAGAAGCATTTTTTCCAATTTCAAAGAAAGCTTCAGAAGAGTCATATAATGGAATTATCCTAAATAAAAGTGACTTTGGGATTGTTGTCCTCAGCTGCGATCAACGGTTCATTCCACCAGCCCGTGTCACTACTTTGACATAGGGACTTGGTCTGAGGAGCCACAGAACAAGAAGGAGAGCAGGAATCTGACATTCCTTGAAAATTATTTTAGGTGATGATTTCTCCTCAATACATCAGAGACCCGTGGTCGGAGAGGCGATTATTAACCATCTTCCTTGCAGGCACACTTTCCTTTTTTGCACTAGTTTAGTTAGTCAAGTTAATTGTCCATATGTTAAGTATTTTTCAGTATGCGATACAAATCAACATTTTGCACGCTAGCAAAGAAACTGAACAAAGGATTCATGCATCACAGGATTTCAGGCTTTTGTAAATGACTGTCTAAAGACACATATCCGTAGTACTTCTGCAGAAGCTTTAGCTTAATGCTCGTCATGGTCATACGACTCCCTGGACTGGATTCCAATGTTTGCATTGGATTTACAAAGTCCAGATTCTAATTTACATACTGGGAGGAAGCGTTTTGATTTCATTTTAGGCTTTTCATAAAATTTGAATGTACTGACGAAAATAAAAATAGCAATCATGTCAGTGATGGAAGAAGACACACATTACCAATGTAAGTGATAACATGGTAATTTAAAGATATATGCATGCTTGCAGCAGTTATGTGTTTAAATGTTACCACTCAGTTCCCCGTACCCTTGCATCAACAGGGAAATGCAGTGTGAGGACCCCAGTTGCCATTTATGACTGCTGTCCAGCATGAGTCCTGAGGTTGTTCCTCATTGGATTCTACCAATTTTTTTCCTTCTTTCCTTGATGCAAAAAGGGGCAGCTTATCCTCTGCTTCACCTATTCTCTGCGAGCTGGTGCAACACCTGTGGTTCCTTGCCCCACTGAGATATACATCTGCATATGCAAATCTTGTATACATTGTTAAAGTTCCACAGCTTCCCGATGAAGCAGGTGTAAACCTGTGAAACGCGTTAAGCTACATGGCCCTACCCCAGGGCTGGAACAATCTACAATATGATGTTCAGGAATATCGTTAAACAATTAAGATGTCTGTACATTGGAATCCTGGGGTATTTTATAGTTAGTGTACTGTGTTACAATGTGGTTACAGACTATATGATAAATTTGATGTTATCCTAGGGCAGACAACCTTGTTATGCGCTTGCAAAATATCGTTTTAACCATGTTTTACCAGGTAAAACATGTTTTGGGTACAATGAAAATTGAAGTAAGGAGTCCTTTTACAAGTGTTATTTGATGTAGGAGTGGCACTTGAAAAGTCACATTTTTTTCTCTCTTTCTTGGTGTATATCATGGGGATGTAGTGTACTTAAAACGCATGGCCAACCACACCTTCCAATTTAACATTAGATGCACTTTGCTGAGACCATGTAATTAGGAGGTGAAAAGTTTAACTTTTTTAATTGTTCTACACAGTAAAAATAGCAACAAGTGACCCAGCTTTTCATTGCAAATCAGTCACAGAAGTCTTCAATCTCTTATACAGGACTAGGAAGTTAATAATGCTAATTTTAAGACAAGACAACTAAAATTTCAGTGTTTGCAAATGTGAGACCATGATCTGCCTGTAATCCAAGCCATGCACTACCCAATATTTGATAGAAACATGACAGCCTTGAACAAATGGGGAGACCAAGTGGAGAGGCTATTAAGGCCTTATTTAAGTTGCACAGAATCATACGACAAGAGAAATCACATTATTTTCATAGCAATGCGACTCTGTATGGCACAATTTTGGAAAAGGTTCCTGTACTGGTTTGGTGCAATTCCAGCATGATTTTGGCCCCATAGAATATGCAAACCATAGTATCATCCAAGTTGCACTACATAATGGCACTGAAAGTCAGATCAAAATCTTATTGGAGCAGTGTGAACCCAGCCTTTAAGTGGTTACAAAGTTTGGGTGTCCATTAAGGTAAAAAAAAGTCCAATATTTCAATGAAATGGTGTGAGCAGTGTTAATTTTGTCAACTAAACATTTTAGCAGACTAAATTACTATTTTAGTCGACTAAATTACGACTAAAAAATTGAGATGACTAAAACTAAAATGGCATTTTAGTCAAAAGACTAAAACGAAATTGAAATTTGACGTCAAAATTAACACTGGTCTGTAGTGCATGTTCATACCTCAATAATAATAATAATAATAACAACAATTTGATTTTTCACTCCAGCAGTATATAATGAGTTTGGAAATTGTAGAGGAATGCTTAAATAATGCATTACAATTTAACTACACCCATTCGATTTTAGACGACTAAAATGAGTTTTAGTCAACTAAAATGTGCTCGAGATTGTAGTCGCTTAAATGTAGGATATTTTGGTTGACTAAAATGCATTGGAGATTTAGTCGACTAAATATGACTTAAAACAATTGCAGAAGACTTAAAATGGGACTAAAACTAAAATGCCATTTTAGTCCAAGGACTAAATCCTCGTACACACAATGCGATAGTTGTACAACCGCACATCCAACTTTTCTCAAAATTGGCTGTCCGTGATTTTGTGTAGCATACTGACATGAGTCAAGTTATCGTCAGACAAATGCGAACGTAGTTCAGGTGAATGTGAATTACGGACGCAGGTTTACACGACCGAACACTTCTTGGATGCCGAGCATGCGTGTTTGCACTGCCAACTTTTGTTTGGCCAAACACTGTACATGTGTTGGCAGACAAAAGTTTTCTAATCTTCACATAGAATTTCTGTTGGACGATAACTGAAAATTGGCTGTCGAATCGTGCGTACTAATGGTTGGATTATCGGCTGTCGTACGACCGTTGTTGGCTGATAATTGTACGGGCCTTTAGACTAAAACGAAATTTTCTGGCAAAATTAACACTGGGTTTGAGGAGGGATCGGGGGGGGGGGGGCGCTGTGATGTCTATGC
>BLSH010093521.1:443332-479783 GCA_018402905.1 Glandirana rugosa
GGGGTCACACTTTCGTGAGTCCCGAAAGTGTAACCCCACCTAACCCCCCCTAAAAACTCCACGAAATGTCTGCGATAAAAATCGATTTATCGCAGCCCCCAATCCACCCCAATGTGAAAGCCCTGAGTGCTTTCACACTGGGGCGGTGCGCTTGCGGGACGTTACAAAAAGTCCTGCAAGCAGCATCTTTGGGGAGGTGAGGGGGGGAGCGGTAATATACCGCCCCTGCCATTGAAATGAATGGCAAGCGCTGCCGAAGCGGCTGCACACTGCCTCGGTAGCGCTGAGTGCCGGAATTTTAACACCTTTTTAACCCCTTGTGGGGGTTAAAATCGCTGTGCTCCCGCCCGCATAGTGGAGCCATATCGCTGGTAAAACTCTGCTAAAACTAGCGGGGTTTTACCGCGGCCGCTGCTCAGTGTGAAAGTAGCCTTACAGCTTGTTCACACCTGACTAAATTTCTAATGCTTAACAAACACTCCTATAGTGTTAGTATGGGCATTAGACTTGCGTTAATGAGCTTTAATATGGGCGTTAGACTGGCGTTTTACAAGACGTAATGAGGAGTTAAAAATGCTCCCCAAACGGCCTATGGGCAGCATTACAGCATTCCATTACTGCCTGCCAGAGCATTTGCGAACCGTTACTATAGACTTGGGAGGCGTTGAATGGCTTCAAATGCTTCCTGACTCTTCAATTTTCAATTTTGAAGCAATGTTATGCGAACGCTGTTTTGATAGTGTGAACAGCACCGTGTGCTGTCCATTGTATTATTTGCATAGGCGTTTGAGGGGCATTTTTAACCACTTGCCGACCGCCAACCGCAGGTTGACGGCGACAAGGTGGCTCGATATCGCAAATCGCCATCATACGACGGCGGCTGCGATATCATGCACTGTGAGCCCGCCGCCGGAGGCGCGCCCGCGCGCTCACTGTGTTCGGGGGGGCCAGGGAGCGGGTGCGGCGGACTCGATCTCCGCCGACTACCCGAGATGCCCCCCCCCCGCAGTGAAAGAACGGAGGTCCGTGTAAGTAAACACGGATCTCCGTTCTGTGAGGGGGGGAAGGGCTGTGATCACAGCCTTCCTCTACATGGAAGCTGTGATCGCTCCCCTTCCCCTGCTAGGGCAGCCCACACACAGTTAGAACACGCCCAGGGAACACAGTTAACCCTTAGAGCGCCCCCTCCAGGTTAACCCCTTCACTGCCAATGGCATTTACACAGTAATCAGTGCATTTTTATAGCACTGATCGCTGTATAAATGCCAATGGTCCCAAAAAAAAAAATGTCAAAATGGTCGGGCATGTCCGCCGCAATATCGCAGTACCGCTAAAAATCGCAGATCGCCGCCATTAGTAGTAAAAAATAAAAAATAAATAAAAACCCCAAAGATGAATTCTCATCATCCGTAAACGCGGCCACTTTTGCGCAAACCAATTAATAAATGCTGATTGTGATCTTTTTAATCACAAATATGAGGAAGAATATAAATCGGCCAAAACCGATGAAAAAAAAATTTTTTTATTTTTTATTTTTTCTTCTTTTGTTTATAGCGGTGATCAGAAATGACGCAGCGGTGATCAAATACCACCAAAAGAAAGCTCTATTTGTGGGGAAAAAAAGGACGCAAATTTCGTTTGGGTACAACGTCGCACGACCGCGCAATTGTCAGTTAAAGTGACGCAGTGCCGAATCGCAAAAAGGGCTCTGGTCCTAAAGTGTGAAATCCTTCCGGGGCTGAAGTGTTTAAACACATCTCAAACACCTGCTTTTAAAGAGGAAGTAAACCCTGATAGGTTTTACTTCCTCTTCATTGCTCAGCATTACCCTGCAATTTAAAAGCTTAATAGGCTAGTATGCATTGCATACTAGCCTATTATGTGACACTTATCTGCATTAGAAGCCCAAGCTGTCCCCGCTCCAGGCCACGACCATTTTCACCCCTCTTACTTCCGGCACCGTGGACTCCGGTTCTGTGATTGGCTGGAGCCGCGTGACATCACTCCTGTATATGCACGCAGGAGTTGCCAATCGTTGCACGATCTCAGTGAAGAAACGGCACAGAAGCCTTTTCTTCACAGTGCACGTGCCCGATGACGTTGCCACGTGCAAGTACTCTGTATATCTCCTGAACTGTGCAGGTTTAGGAGATATGCAGGGAACCCACAGGTAAGCCTGTCCAGAGTAAACAACCACTTTAATGGCAGTTTGAACTTAGCCTAGAAACAATGAGCAGTGAAGGGGTGTCCCACTACGAGGGTATCTTTGTTGTTCCAGCCTTTAGTTCAATGCAAAACAAATAGCACATGGAAAATTGCATTAATAAGAAAAGCATTGACGTGTTTTGTTGACATCCTGGAAAAAAGTGAGCTTTGTTCCGAATATTCGGTTAGTAATATATATGACTGAGAATGGCAGTTGTGAAAAGTGCTGCAATGTCCTTGGAGATCCATCCACTACAATGCTGTCTCATTACGATCCGCACATGACAAGTTTTGTATGAGCTTCGTGTGTTGGCGCAGTGCTCACAGTGTAAACAAGAATAATTGGAAAGCTTTAGCGCTCGAACATACAGCGATTCTACAATACGTACCATTTCATAACCTGTCAATTATGAGATTAAATAGGCCATGGTAAATACAAAGTCACCAAAGTCAACACTCACGTCCCTTCTATAATGCAGAATGATTGCAGGGGGTGCCATCTGATCCTAATTCCTTCTCCAACCAACAATAACAGTGATGGCGTTCAACAAAGATTAAACACCGGGGTCATTAATCAGCTTTACGCGTCAGAAGGCTTTATAACATCCCAGCAACCAATGTTATTTAGTCATTCAAGAACAACGAATGCCAGTTAGCTACATGCTGTTAACATTTCAGAGCAATAGGAGAAAAGAATATTACTTACACCTAAGCGCAGTAAAATATGTAATGCCTAAAAACATGCATTATAGTCCCTGAAATGTAATATCACCGCAAAACAATATGAGCATTGTTCTGAAATATCTCCTTTGATGATATGAAGGAAAAAACACTTAAAAAAAAAAAAAAAAAAAAAAAATTCACTGTGAGCCATGGATGCACTTGTTAATAAGCCTTGGTTCACATTGGTGCATTTTGGCATGCGATTTGACATGTCAAATCGCATGCCAAATCGGCACAATTGCCGGCAATGGCACCATCTGAATTGGTGCAATGCTGCATTTGCGCGTGGCACCGATTTTCTGTACTACTTTTAGTGATTTCAGGTGCGATTTCCATTGACATCTGTGCATCAACCCACACAGATGTCCCTGAAATCGCACCTTAAGTCGGGACTGACATGCAGGAATGAAATGGTGCGAGTTAAGCTGAACTCACACTATTTCAATCCCGCACCAATGTGAACCTAGGCTAAGCCCAGGTTCACAGTGGAGCGATCAAATCTCATGACAAGTCACAGCCTAATGGCAGCAATGGCACTGTTCCAATTGGTGCAACACTGATTTTTCAGTGCCGCACAATTTGCAAAAGTAGTTCCTGCACTCCTTTTGCTGATTTCAGGTGCAATTTCAATAGACATCTGTGCATAAAGCCACACAGATGTCTATCAAGTAGCACCTGAAATCACGCTGACCTTGCTACTTCAAGTGAAGTAGCAGTGATTTCAAAGTAGCATCAATGTGAACCAGGACTAAAGGTTGGATACAAAACAAGAAAATACCTAGTGCTCAAGGCACAGTACACCCCTCATGAATCTTAGATAAACAGACCAGGTATGTAAGTAAAATATATAGATTTTATTTAAACATCATATAAAAATTGAAACAGTGTATGACATAATATCAAAAAGTGAAATGCAAGGTCAAAATACATAGTACCCAAATACAACGCATCTGTACATGGGCATAGAGCTGCCCATAAGAAGCTGGCAGGCTAGCAGTTGTACATACTGGCATGAAAAAAAAAATGCACATGCAAATACCGCATGCAACTGATTGGATAATCAATGATCCCCCAGATCGAGGGGGGGGGTGTACAACTGCTAGCCCGCCAGATTTTTATGGGCAGCCCTATGCAACATACAGATGTGTGAGGGGTGTACCATGCCTTGAGCACTAGGTATTTTCTTGTTTTGGATCCATACTATTGGATTGGACAGACCAGGTTTTCTGGCTATACACCCAATTCCTCCTCTTTTCATTTTGTTAATAAAGATTTGTATTCAAAATAATATTAAATGCTCATTCCAGATATCCCTGACCAGACATTTACTTAACGCTGCAAAAATCCTCATCCCCAGACACTGGAAGTCTAAATGGGTCCCCACAATACCAGAATGGCTACATTCTATAGAAGAAATGTATGATATGGAGGAAACTGTGGCCATAGCCAGTGAATCGTCAGAGCGATTCCACAAGCTTTGGTCTCCCTGGTTGACCTTAAAGTACTCTGACAATTACCCAAATCTAGATAACGGGTGAACCCTATCCCCTCCTCGAGCCCCCACATGGCACAACCTCTTCTTTCAGGTGGGCCTTAGTTTACGGCCCCCTCTACGGTGAAAAGCAGAAACTCTGACTACGGATGATAGTGGTGACTCCACTGCTAGCTGACCCTTTCTTTAACTCTCCGGATGTTCTCCTGTGTTAAACTCACCCCCTTTTCTGTATCTTAATGTCCCCTTTTTTTCTCCGTTTTATAGATCTAACTGTACAGTGTATTAAAAATTCTATGTTTAACTACAGTACACAGACAAGAGCTGTATGGATGTTTGCAACAATACGAGTTTATACGCTGTATGTAACCCTTTTTATCTTTCGATAAAAATGTATATTGAAAAAAAATAAATAAAAATAATGCTCATTCCAGTGTTGCCAACCTCCGGCAGCATTTTTTTTTACTGACAAAACGTAAAATTTACAAGCAGATCACTTTTTTTTTTTTTTTAATAACAACCTGAAAAAATGACAGAACTCCTATTAAAAACGAAAACAGCTGATATTTAGGCTTGAGTCACTCATATGCAGGTTCCAGGTGCATTTTGCGTTTTTTTTCAATAAACACTTTTTGAACGAAAATCGTACAATCTGGTATCGTACGAGAAAAACGTTTGTGCTTGTCCCATCGGATAATATCAGATGAACTGTCATGAACGGCTGTGTACTAACGATCCAATTATCATACGATTTTCTGATCGTGTGTACAGGCCTTTAGATGCATTAGCAGATTTAAAGTGTTACTAAACCCACAAGAGTAAAATCTGTCTGTATATGTAGCATAGCATGCTTGGTATACTCACTGTGGAACTGTGGGGTTAATCCTCAGCATTGTGTAAAAAAGGCTGTTTTATCCTTTATGCCATAAATCCTTCCCTCCTGCGCTGTCAATCTGGGCAAGACCATATAATACACAGCAGGGTGGTAAAGCTGCACATGCTCAGTTTGGTCTCTTATGCTGGATAGAACATTTCCTGGTTTAGTTGAACTGTTCAGGTCACATGATATTGACATCACAAATGTGGGCTTGTATACAGGCTGTAGTGGAAATCTCCTCCTACTTGAACACACATCTAGGGACGAACTGTGCAGGTTATCAGGAAACCATGGTATACAGATCATCCCAAAAGGTATATCGTTTTTTAATGTAAATAGAAGATTTATAAGCTGTGAGCACTGTGGGGGGGGGGGGGGGGGGCAGATGAATTATTTTCATATTACTGGGTTTAGTAACACTTTAAAAGGACTACACAAATTAATTAAAGCTGTACTCCTGTAAACGCTTACACCAACAGTTGTTTTTCCCTTTTGTAGTTAAATGTTTTACATAAATAAATAAATAAAAACTGACCTTTGCAAGTTCCTCTGAAAAGTGGTAAATGGTTTTTCCTGGCTCAGCCCCATGTCAGCACGACCTTGGGTCAACCCCGCCCCCTTGACCCCGTTTAGGACATCCCTGAATAGAGTATAAAAGGACAGCAGTACCTGGTGACGATGTTCTTATTCTGTCCTTGCTCCGGACTGTCCCTGCGGTGGAAGGTCCCTGTTCAGGGGGTAAAGCTCTCGGATGGTGACGCTCCTAGTGCCAGGGGTAGCGCTGGCATAAACTGCCATCAGTCGCGCGGGAAGCAGCCATCTTGGGCTTCTATCTGGTATGCCTGTTTGTACTGTGGGTGATTAGGTAGGCTTCGGTAGCACAGGGATCCGGGTGCCGCTGCTTTCCACTCTCCTCCACTTCCGGGTTCTGCGTTCCACCCGGCTGGCGCGCCTGTATGACGTCACGGCGTCTTCCCTGATTGACCGAGCAGGCGCAGCTGTGATTGGTGCGCCGTCTGGCTGCGCCTGATTGGCCGGCGGGGGGGGGGGGGGCGGCGGTTTTAAATCCAGGGAAGAGCGTTTCCTTCCCTGTGGCTGCCAGCTGATCAGGAGGACGTGTTCCCGGTGAGTGGGGGAGAGGATGGGGTGGCTGGAACTTGGTATCTCTGTCCCTTCTATGTACTGACATGGCTCCTTTCCCTGCAGCTTCCTCTAGCAGTCTCCCTGTATATCGTAGCTGCTGCTGCTGCTGGTGAGTGAGGGATGCACAGGGGGAAGGGAAGATAAATAGTATGGACTGTATGTGGAAGTTTTTCTTGCTTTCCTTGTGTCTTTCTCTAGCCCAGGATGAGCTTGCCGGTCCCGAGCTGTTCCCCCGGCTGCCTTCGGTTCGGTTTGCAGACCTAGGAGGAGGCGACTCTCCGGTACCAGATGCGATTGGGTCAGAATCGGAAGTGGGTTCGGAAGGAGGCCAGGAAACTCTAGAGTCCTACTCATTTGATTTCGCCTTGGTTCCCTCCTTCATTTTAGCCGTAAAACAGGCTATTGAATGGGAGGATGACTCAGCAAGTACACAGGAGCCAAGGAAATACTACCCAAATTTAAAGAGGGAACTGCCAAAGTTTCCATTTATTGCTGAGATTAAGGAATTGATGGAGGAAGAATGGTCCAAGCCGGACAGAAAGCCGCCTGTGCACAACAGAATTAATAAACTGTACCCGTTTAAGCCGTCGGAAGTGGAGTCCTGGGATTCTCCCCCCCCCCCCCCAAGGTGGATGCATCTTTGCAGCGGCTCGCAAGACATATCACCTTGCCATGTGAGGAAACGGTATCGTTTAAAGATTCCATGGAACGTAAGGCTGACTCTGAATTAAAAAACGTGTTCACCACAGCAGGGGCCGCCTGCAGGCCAGCGGTGGCCCTTACCAGGGCAGTAAAGGTCTGGTCTTCGGAAGTAGAGTCAGCCTTGGGTTCCCCCTCGGAAGAGGACAGTGTGGTCTCAAGTCTGCAAGCCCTGAAGTTGTCGGCAGAGTTCATGGCAGAGGCAGCGGTGGACTTGGTCAGATTTACCTCCCGCATCATGTCACACTCGGTCACGGATAGGCGGGCTCTTTGGCTGAAACACTGGGCCGCTGATTCAGCTTCCAAGCAGGTGCTGTGTTCTATCCCATTTGCAGGTGGCACGCTCTTTGGTAAGACATTGGAGGAGGCTATTCGCCAGGTGACGGGGGGAAAATCTGGTCTCTTTCCCCAGGACCGGAGGCGACGACAGCAGTCCTTTCGGGCTAACAGAAGACCCAGAGATCAGTTCAAATAGGCCAGGTCATATCGCCCAGGCAGGGAGTTCTCAAGGTTCTCGTGGCGTCCTCGAAGCACCTTCTCCGACCAGTCAAAACCTAAAGCACCCCAGGCTTCCAAGTCTGCAACAAAATCTTTTTGAAGGTCAGCCCGCCCAGGGGCCGCCAGTAGGAGCAAGATTGATCGTCTACGGCAGTATCTGGGTGGAAAGAATAACAGATGCCTGGGTGTTGAAAGTAGTCAAAGATGGTTTTTTTCTTCAAATTTCAGGGTCGGCCTCCAGGAAGGATTTGGATGGTTACGAAGATACCGAAGTCACCAGAAAAGCGTCTGTGTCTCGAGGCCTTCATCGCAGAATTGGTTGTGTTGCGGGCTGTTGTTCCAGTACCAGAAATGGAACTAGGCCAAGGAGTGTACTCACCTCGCTTCCTTGTCCAAAAATCCTCAGGCAAGTAGCGTCCAGTGCTGGACTTGAAGAGGCTGAACTCCTTCCTGAAGCCACAATCATTTCGGATGGAATCCCTCAAGACAATCATGGCGGTCGTACGCCGAAGCGACTGGATGGTTTCTGTGGACCTCGAGAACGCGTATTTCCATATTCCAATATCGGAAGCTCATCAACGTTTTCTACGTTTTGTGTATGCGGGAGACCATTTTCAGTTCAGGTGCCTCCCGTTTGGCCTCAGTTCCGCCCCAAGGTCATTTACAAAAGTCCTAGTGATGGTAGTCGCGTATCTCCGGCAGCAAGGAATAAGAGTGTTCCATTATTTGGACGATGTCCTAATCGTCGCTCAATCCAGAGATCTTTTGTTGCATCACCGGGATCATGTCCTTGCCACCTTGAGCCAGTTTGGGTGGATGGTGAACACAGGGAAAAGCCACCTTATTCCGTCACAGACATTGATTTACCTGGGAATGTCTTTCGACACGCTACAATACAAAATCTTTCTTCCAGAGGACAAGGTCATTCACGTCACAAGAGACGCAAAGAGAATGGGAACTGCAGCAATCATCACAGTTCGCGAGGGGATGAGCTTCCTGGGGAGTCTTACGGCATGTATACCAGCAGTCCCTTGGGGCCAGTGGCATACAAGAAGGTATCAATTTGCTCTCCTCAGCCAGTGGCGTCGTGGTTCGTTGCATCAGAAGATTCTGATTCCTCGTTCTATCCGAAACGATCTTCTCTGGTGGACGAAGAAAGAGAACCTGACTCAAGGCAGAGCCATCAACCCTGGAGACTGGATTACGGTCACATCAGACGCCAGTCTGCAGGGTTGGGGTGCTCATTGCGGCGGGTTGAAAGCCCAAGGAAGATGGGACCCTCAAACTTCCTGTTCCTCCAATTTGCTGGAGCTCGGGGCGGCCAGGGAGGCCCTTTTAGTTTTCCTTCCCATAATTCGAGGCAAGAGAGTTCGGCTTCTAATGGTCAACAAGACAGCAGTGTCTTATGTAGCGAAGCAAGGGGGGGGGGGGGAAGGAGCCTGTCCCTTCTTCAGGTGACGGCGGAGATATTCAGTTTTGCAGAGATTCACCTGGCGGATCTGTCAGCAGTCTATCTCCCCGGGGTTCAGAATTCCATGGCCGATTTCCTGAGTCGCAAGTTCTCCCACAACTCGGAGTGGATGCTAAATCCGAAATACCTGGGGCGAATCTTCAGGCAATGGGGGATACCCCATGTGGATCTGATGGCAACTCCAACCAATCGTCAGGTGCCGCGGTTCTTTTCCCGATACTATTGCCCTCAGGCCCTGGGGCAAGATGCACTATCTCAGAGATGGAGCTTCAACCTAGTCTACTTATTCCTTCCCACAGCGCTGATTCTCAGATGCCTGCTGAAGATAATAGAGGACGAGGTCACAGCGATAGTGGTCGCCCCGTTTTGGCCGAGAAGGCCATGGTTTCTGCTCCTCTGTCACCTGGTGAAATTTCCTCCGGTCAGATTGCCACAAGCCTGGGACCTGCTTCAGCAAAACGGCCAGTTTCATCCCGAGCCGGCCCGCCTGGCCTTGACTACTTGGCTGTTGAACGGGGCAAGCTAGATGGCTTAAACCTTCCCGAGTCCGTAGTAGCGACCCTGCTTACAGCACGAAAGCCTTCTATGAACAGGACCTATCACCGAGTGTGGAGGAAGTTTGAGGTATTTGCTACCCAACAGGGGTTCTTGTTTCGAATACCGTCAGTAACGGACGTTTTGAAATTCCTTCAGTCAGGTCTAGATGCGGGTCTGAGCTATAACACCCTAAAGGTCCAGGTTTCCGCACTTGCTGCCCTGACCGACGTCCCTTGGGCAAGGAATTGGCTTGTAGTGAGGTTTCTAAAAGCAGCAATCAAGATCCAGCCTCCGATTCGCCCGGTGTTTCCTAGATGGGATTTGCCATTGGTGCTAAGGGGGTTGTTAAAGTCTCCCTTCTTTCCAGATGCAGATAGTTCACTTTTTCACCTCACCCTAAAGGTTGTGTTCCTCACGGCCGTGGTTTCAGCAAGGCATGTGTCGGAGGTGGCAGCTTTTTCCTGCAAAGAGCCATATTGCACATTCTTTCCGGATGGGGTCGTGTTGAGGCCCTCTCCAAAGTTCTTGCCGAAAGTATCTATGCAATTTCATTTCAACTGGCAGTCGGTGCTTCCGGTTCTTCCTCCGGCAGCAGGCGATTCGGAGGACTCGGCCCTGCGGGGTTTGGATCTCAAATCCGTTCTACAGATGTATTTGCTAAGGACGAGTCCATTCAGGAAGTCGGAGACTCTCTTCGTATACCCATCTGACTCCAGGAAAGGTATGCCAGCGTCCTCCAGAGTAATTTCTTCATGGGTGGTAAAAGCAATCCAGACAACATACTCCCTCGAAGGCCTCTCCCCTCCACAGGAGATCAGTGCGCATTGAACCAGGGCGGTCTCATCCTCCTGGGCAGCCTGGTGTAAGGTGCCAGCAGACGAAATTTGTAAAGCGGCAAGTTGGAGTTCTCTGAATACGTTCATCAAGCATTACAAGCTAGATGTCGCTTCCCATTCCAATGCCTTGGGGACTTCGGTGTTATCCTCTGTTTTTTCTGGATGTCAATAATTTTTTTCTGAGCAGCACCTGGTGTCTATTCTTGAGGTTTATCTTGCCCTCCCATATTGTATGCTAGTTAGGTCCCAAGGTCGTGCTGACATGGGGCTGAGCAAGGAAAATGGAAAATTGTTATCAGATACTTACCGTAATTTTCCTTTCCTGGCTCTCCCCCATGGCAGCACATACCCACCCTGGGCCGTCGCAAGCTAGTTACAGAACATCGTCACCAGGTACTGCTATCCTTTTATACTCTATTCAGGGATGTCCTATACGGGGTCAAGGGGGCGGGTTGACCCAAGGTCGTGCTGCCATGGGGCAGAGCCAGGAAAGGAAAATTACGGTAAGTATCTGATAACAATTTTCCATTATCTCAACCCTCTAACTGCCATTTATGCTGGATAACTTGGTTGAAAAAAAAAAAAACGACAAGATTAAATGCAGCCACCACCTAAAAAACAGTACTGTAAACTTCAGACTGATTTCTACATTTTTGTGTTTGGGTTTAATACCACTTGGAAAAAAAAAGGAATACTATTTGACTTACGGGGAGAAATCATATGCTACGGGAACCAATATGAGGACTGTAGCGAAAGATGTAGTTATGAAAGACCTTCAATTATATTAGAGCTCAACAAGGTTTGGGGAATTTGCAATTCATAAGCATTGTAGTGAAGGCTATACCCAGATATATGAATATGGATGTAATATAAGGGCTGATAGACATTGAATATATTTTATTTATATGATTTTTGTGTAGAATTGTCTACATAGCTTTGTGCGTATATACACTATATGAATAGAATATACTGCTTCTGTGTGTATATACACCGTATGAATAGAATATACTGCTTCTGTGTGTATATACACCGTATGAATAGAATATACAGCTTTTGTGCATATATACACCGTATGAATAGAATATACTGCTTCTGTGGCTATATACACCGTATGAATAGAATATACAGCTTTTGTGCGTATATACACTGTATGAATAGAATATACTGCTTCTGTGCGTATATACACCGTATGAATAGAATATACAGCTTTTGTGCGTATATACACCATATGAATAGAATATACTGCTTCTGTGTGTATATACACCGTATGAATAGAATATACTGCTTCTGTGCGTATATACACCGTATGAATAGAATATACTGCTTCTGTGCGTATATACACCGTATGAATAGAATATACTGCTTCTGTGCGTATATACACCGTATGAATAGAATATACTGCTTTTGTGTCTATATGCTGTGAAATAAAAGGGTGGGCCCTGTATCGTACTTCACACATTTTTTTTCTAGCTTTGAAAGTGAACTCCGTTTGCCAAGGGACACAAGATACACAGCAAGGAAGACAACAAGGGTCAGAAACCGCAAAGTTTAACCAACCGCCAAACTTACACTTTATAATAATCATCAAAGAGCTGCGGGTGACCTCATCACTGCCATTAGGGGCAGAATATTGTAGATGTTTAAGAATCAGCTTGTGTGTGTGGATCAATGAATTATACATTTTGAATGAACAGCCACACAGGATTTACAAATCAATGGCTAGGAAATCAGCTTGAGCCCGGGTTTGAAATCATGTGGGTTTGGCAGAACTCGCACGATTTCAAACTGGCAATGCAGTCCGACTTCTGGGGCGATTTACCAGACATCTGTAGGGGTTCCTGCACAGATGTCTATTCAAATTGCCCCCAAAGTCACCAAAAGTAGTACAGGAACTACTTTTGTGAATTGGTGCGGAGCCGCAAAGTCGGCGTCGCACCGATTTGGACGATCCCATTGCCGAAAATATCAGGCGATTTGGCATGTGATGTGACATGACACATTGCATGCCAAATCGACCCAATGTGAACGTTGGCTTAAAGTGGTTGTAACATAACCAGTGAAGTGACTGGTCCCAGCTGATACACAGAGATGAAACAAATCCTCCTACATAAGTTGTACCTGTTTATCTGCAGTCTTCTCTACATTCGTTCAAAATCCAGAATTTATAAAGCTTGTCTGAGCTGTCAGAAAAAGGAGCTTACAGCTCTGAGAGCTGATTGGAGGGAAGGGACAACCCCACTTCACACAGCACACAGGAAAAGAGCTGAGGCTCCCAATCAGCTGGAGATCCCTCCCCTGTCACCTTTTTACTCCTGGTGTCAGGAAAACTTGTCATTCATTGATTCATGCTGATGGCAGAGGAACAAAGCGTCAGAAAGAAAAAAAAAAACAAAAAAAACGTAGGCTAGGTTCCCAGGGCCACCTGAACAGAAAACCACCCTGGATGCCCGCAGGTGCTGTTAATCCTAATGGCACACCGCATGCACTTGCAGTTCCCATGTGGGCAGCGATTACTAAAATGCTGCAGGGACCTTTTCCCTGCATTTCAGGAGGCATGGCAGCCCATTCAAATGAAGCCGCATATCTATCAACCTTGCCTTAGTGCTCTTTACTGAGACAAGTATACACTATAGAGGGATATGCTTTGTTCATATTTCATGTTTGAGCTTTACAGCCACTTTAATGTACTTCACCCCCCTAAATGTGTTACCATCCTGTATAAGGACTCATTCAGGGCTCGTTTGCACTTGCTGCAGGGGGGGTAAAATCATGCTGTTGTTATTACCGCTGCTAAATTCGCTCCCCCTTTAGCTAGAATGGCAATGTGCGAGGGAGTACACATACCACCACATGAATTATACCCCCTGTACTGTTTGGCTGGCACTATGGCCTGCCAATCAAGACCTATTCAAGTAAATGGGACCACGGTGCACACTTGGTAGTCTGGTATTTAGCGGGTTAAAACAAGTGAATAGGCAATGCAGCGCCTCCTCACAGCCTGTCAAATGCACTCAAATGAGCAATCCAAATGCAGATCGCTTTTCAAAGAGCAACATAAATGTAACCGAGGCCTCACACAGCCATTCCTGGACTTACACCAAAGGGACCATTCACATAGGGGATTGCATTGAGCATTCCAGCAGTCGCACTGCAAGAGGGCAAACACCCGGTCTCCTGTGTGCCTGGTTCCTAATACTCTGGTGGTGGGCAGTGAAAAGGTATGGCAGCCCGTATTTTTTTCAGCATAGTGTGAGGCAATCCGCCGCCTGTCACTGTGTGACATTTATATAAAGTTCATCTAACCAAAATAAAAGTGCAATTCCCTGCGATTGGTGCATTGACACTGCGGTGATCCCGCCAGACTGCAACGCACGCCAGCTGCTGCGCTCTAATGCAGGGGCTGGTGTGAATTAACCCCTCACAGCCTGCAAAAATGGTCTGGTAACTTTAGGGTAAAGTGGGGCATAAGGCCTGGCAGAAAAAGGGTTATCCTCCCAAAGTGGTTATTTAAAGTACAGTAAGACCTTAGATTAAGCCTGGGTTCACACATGTGTGATGCGGGAACCAGCGCAATTACAGAACCGGTTCCCACATCACAGTCTTCCCGCAGTCAGATCACACTGCTTTCTACGAACCGCTGCGGGTGTCATTACAAAGTTAATGACACCCCCAGTTTGGTTCACAGATCGCAGTGCGAACTGTTCACTCGCACATGAATTGGATCGCATGGGTGAGAACACCCATGCAATGCGATTCCAGTGCGGGGAAAAAAAAAGTACATGCACCTTTTTTTGCGAATCGAATGCCAGTTCGAACTCGCACTGCTCAGAGATCGCATGTGATCGGCACCTGCAATGTGGGTGCGAATCACGTGATCTCTGAGATCGCATTAGTGTGAACCCGGGCTGAGAGTAACTTGGTTTGAGAGCGTTTTGCAAGACTTTTCTTACCGTCCTGCAATCGCACCGCCCCAGTGTGAAAGTACCAAGGATTTCACACTGGGGAGAATGGGGAAAAAATTTTCAGGCGCTATTTTCAGCACTGCAGCACCTGAAAAACGTTGCGGTGTGAAAGTAGCCTAAGTGTAGTAATATGGTTACATTTAATGAAGGTACAACATTTAGAAACTCACATGGTTGATGATTAAAACGGGCACATCCGGGGTAAAGATGTCCACATAGAGTGTCCTCCGCACCGCCATCAATGTCATCCCTTCCACGAGAACTTCAAGCCTCGCTTTCAGATCGCTCTACTGCAGGGTCGTCTTCCCGGTCACGATTGCACGCTGACAGCGGTGAGACCCGGCGGTGCGGAGGACGGTCTATGTAGACATCTTTACCCTGGATGCCTTCATACTTAGATATGCCTCTTTAAGTGCCGGTTCACACAGGGGCGACTTGTCACAACGAATTGCACTCCATGCAGTACAATGAAACCGTTCATTCATAATAGGAGTGACTCAAGTCGCTCTGACTTAGAAAACTTTAGGGCGACCTCAGAGCGACAGAAGTTGCTTGCAAGTCGCACTGTACGGGGTGGCTTCCAATCAGATGAGAATCGGGCAACTTTGAAGCTGCCCCTGTGTGAACCGGCACTTAATCATCAACCATGGGAGTTGTTAAATGTTCTACCTTCATTAAATGTAACCATATTGCTACACTTAGAGGCGCCTCCCTTCTCTTTTATGCTCTGTAGCTCCTTCTGGGTTTTGTTTTTAATCCCCTTGTGGAGGCAACCATTTGTGGATGGACATTTTAGGGTCACACAACCGATCACACTGCTATAAGATTTTTATATGGACTATAAACTGAGGGACTTATGAATAAATGGTTGTGGAGCGAATCAGCTGAGTTTCCATTATTTCTTATGGGGAAATTTGCTTTGGTATAGGAGTGCTTTGGATTACAAGCATGTTTCCGGAACAAATTATGCTCCCAATCCAAGGTTTTATTGTATAACTATTATTATTTTTTTATAGTATTATTATAATTTATAAAGTATAACAATTTTATGCAATTTCTCTCGGATTGATCCCCTCTCTCACTGTGCCATGGGGAAAAAAAACCAAGGGTAAATCTAACATTTGGAGTTGCCACCACAACAGGAATAGAGCAGAAATCCTTCAATGGGGACACTTGTCCCCTTCACAACTGCCTAAGAATGGATTTTTCTCACTTACCCTTTATTCTCACTTAGGCTCCATGCACATGGGACGCTTTTTCAACCTCCCCTGAACGATTTTTTTGACAGCTAGAAACCGACGCTTAAAACGGCCGTTTAACCGCGTTTTACATACCGTGTTCATGTCTAGAAACATGTTTGTTAGTTTTTTTTCACTGGATCAAAAACAACCAAAAACGCTGGTGAGCCACGTTTTTGGATGCTTATGAGCTTTCAACGTTTTTTGTGGTCAGGACATCGACTCTTGAATGTAACTTTAAGGGCCGGTTCACACTGAGGCGATCCGACTTCGGGGCGAATTTGCTAGGCGATTTGAAAAGGCGAAGCGGCGCGATTGCGAAGCGATTGCGAAGCGGCGCGATTGCGAAGCGATTTCAGGCGATTTCAACACGAGTACCTGGGACATGAGAGGTGTGTCTTCTGGCAAAATTATGTTTTTCTTCCTGGAAAGTCGCTTCTTCATAGACTGGGATCCGACTTGAAAGCGAACTTCCATTGACTTCTATGGGCTCAATTCGCCTAGAAGCCGCTTGAAAATAGTACAGGAACCTTTTTTGGAATCGCTTTGGACTTGAGTAGCGCATATTAAGATGGCTCCATACATTCCAATGGGATTTCTGATGTCAGGCGATTTGAGGCGAATTGGGGCGACACAAGTCGGATCGCAAATCGCCTAGGATCGCCTCAGTGTGAACCGGCCCTTAGGCGTTCAGATAAGAGCCCATAAACACCACTGCTGATAAACGACAATTAACGTGCATGGACACCTAGGATAACATAGAGGGGCGTTTATGGGCTGTTAAAAAAAACGCCCAAACACCAAAAAATGATCGTTTATCAGCTTCAGTGTGCATGGAGCCTTAAGAAAAAAAGTGTTGGCTTTCGATATACAAAGATTACATATAGGCCAGTGAATTGATTTACCAACCAGACTTTCCTAAGAACTCTAGTAATGAATTCTCAGGTTCTCCCATCTGCCAACCTCACTGCAATATGATCTTTAGATATCCATAGACATAAGATGATATAAGAGGATTGTGGTTTAATCCAGCCCAGAATTGTTGGATCAGGAAAGAAATATCTAAACATCTCAGCATTAAATATGCTGCGCTAAGGTAGCTCATTCATTACAGATCAAAAATGGGCATGCGTGGTTTTCGGCAACACAGCACACTACAACGCAAACTATTCACTTGTGTGTGTTTTATATACACATACAGTAAAAAATATACGAGTATATGTATATCACTGTGAATGGCACTGTACATATACCATTACTTGTGATGTCGTAAGGCTTCTTTCACAAGGATGACAGATTTTATCACCCTCTGAAAAGCGATCTGCAGTAGAGCACTTTTCAGACCAAGGTTGGCAGCCAGTTTACAGGCATTCAAAAGCTGATACTGATCATGTCACTTTCATCAGCCGTGCAGCCTACAAACATCTTTCTATTCATCATAAAAGTGACAGCGATGTATAGAAAAGTTGATGCCTTTATAAAAGGAAAGCCATCTGCCAGGATAGACAGCGATCTGACCTGTTGTCACAATTGCTGCAATATCTGCCTGTGTATGGACAAATGATGAGAATAGTATTTAGTAACTCAGACCTGAATCTAGTCGCTCTCCCCCTTCTTGTGTCTCTATGCCCCAGGTTGGCACGGTGTCCACCGTAGCCTTTGCAGTGGCAAAGCAGTGTAGGACTGGCCATAAGAGGGATTACTTTGACGCAGTTGGCCATGTATTGCAATGTATGTGAACTAAAATTTCTGGTTTTTCATTGCATAGTTTGCTGGAAAGGGTGTAGCAGTGTGCAGACGATCCATCCAGAATTTGTGGTATCTAGGGGGTTCACACGTACAGCCGATCAGGGTAGCATTTAGCCCCCTGTTCACATTGACTGCAGCTTTGAAAACGTGCAACGTCATCTGAAATCGCACAATTTCAACGCTGCATGGCAGTGCGACTTGGAAGACATCTGTGAAGCTTCATGCACAAATGTCTATACAAGTCGCACCCAAAAATCGCTTTTTTAAAATCAGCGCGGCACCGCAAAATCGGCATCGCACCAATTTGAACAGTGCGATTGCCAGGAATTTGACCTGTCAAATCGTATGACGCTCCAATGTGAAGGAGGGCTTAGAGATCAGGGAATTTCTGTAGTGGGTATGACCAGTTGTTTGATCAACTGCACACAGGAACAGCGTACAAATCAATGACAGGCTGGCACTGCCCACAGAGGGATTACCTGTGGTTAGGGACAGATGGGCAGGCGGCGGTTTCATCCAGGGGTGCACACCTGTCCCTATCTACAGTGCAAATACAAATAAACATCTGTGGCCAGTGTCAGCTAGTCATTGGTCTATCCAGCCTCCTGTCCGCATCTGATTGGAGATACCTCTTTGTGCCCGGCCACAGAAATCTGCTGACCTTGGCAGTGCATGGCCCTAATGGTCAGGTTGTGTGAACGTCAAGGGTCCTTTCCTCTGATTAGGTCCACCTGTCAGTTTAGTAGGCGGATTTGTTCAGTGGCTCTATGTAGGTCTATGGGCAGGCAGACATGCGTTCCTTTACATCTGCTTACCTTGAAGCCCACCCAAGTTCAGACCTAAACATCCTAGATAGCCTGATATAAACAAAATTCAAGTCCGGCTGCCCAAAGATCGCACAAGGGTCCCGGAAGGTCCGCTGCCAAAATACTTAAAACAGGAAAAAGTGACCCCTGTCCCGTTCTGCTCTGATTCAGCAAAGGATCTGTTCATGGATCCCATCCTGCATGCAAGAACCCTGAAAACTTTTTATATATATTTTTTTTCCCCAGACAGTGCAGGGAAGGGTTAGAGCCCGTCATTTTTTTTTTTTTGCTATCTGTGTCCCCATTGCAGTGCAATTTTACAGTGGTCCCTGGAGCAGGAAATAAAGCAGAATGTTCCAATGGGGACACCTGTTCCCATGACAGCTGTCAAAGAGGATTTTAAATGTATTTTATAGGGATTATCTCATATCAGATTTTGTCTCCAGGACAGGAAGTGAAGGAAAATATCCCTAAGGGGACACTGACAGCTAAAACAAACAAAACCAGGTTTAAACCATTTCCTACTCTATTCAAAATTTAAAAAGAAGAAGTTTTGGCTTTAGTTATATCTCAACAGGTGAACACCTTCTGCAAACAGATCAGGACAACTGTACGCTCACAGACTGAGTGATACCTAGATCGACATGACAATGTCAGGTGAGCGAGCAAGAAAGGGAAGGCATGGGTTAACCCTTTGTGCAGCCACATCTATTAGAAGTACACCAGCTGCCTTGTGTCTGCACAGCCCCCACAAGCTCAGATCCCCTTGCTGTGACCCCTCACCATGGAAATACATAGGAAAGACACTGAAGTCGCCTTACCTGCCGCTGCCAGGTGCACCTGCTGTTATTACAGATCTTCACCAGGATCCTGTTAGAGTACAGGGGGAGGGGGCTTCATCAGGAGGTGGTGACACACCCCGCCCACTTCTACAAAGACTGCTGCTTTGTTAACCTGTCCTTTGCCGTGAGGCTTGACTGCCAGGCTCCACCTTGCTGGCTTTTGTGCTGGAATTTGCTCAGCATTATTCAGATCTATCTCTCCTATTTATTCCTTGCAGTGTCTGAGTAAATCTGAATCGGAAGAGAACATTGAAAGCTCACAGGAGGACATGGGTGACAAGTGTTTGCGTTGCCCATAGCAACTGAACTGCTTCCAACTGTCATTTCTGCCATGTAGATTTGAAAATAAAACAAATGTGCTAATTGATCGAAATGGACTATTGGTTCGACTTTGCCAGGCGACTTGAGTACTACTTTGATGCGACTTTAGAAGCGACTTTTAGGGAATGTCTGGGTAATCTTCCTGTAATGTTGGATCCAAATCATATCAACTCCCATTAGGCTTGATTCACATCTATGACTGCTGCTTTTGAGCATTTCTGCAGTGCCTTGTGCTTTCTGCATTTTTAGACACACGTTTTTGGCGCCTTTTTGATGCGCTTTGCATTTTGCATTTTTTTATGCTTTTTTTTTTTTTGGGCCAATTTGTTGTTAGACAGTTTAATAATGCAAAACACACTAAAAACGCATTACATGCTTTTCTGCAGCGTCTCCTTTGAAGTCTATTGAACCAAAAAAGCTGCATTTTGCTTTTAAAAAAGTCCCTGACAATTTACAAAAATGCAGAGGCACAAAAATGCATTGATGTGAACGTGATGAAGACATTGTACCCCTACCCATTCACCTAAAAAAAAAAAGTGTCAAAAATAAACACACTACACAGGTATTTAAAGTATTTTATCAAATCAGCTCCGGCGACTTCTCCCTCTCCGGCGGCTTCTGTCTCCTCTGGCAATGTCTTCTCCCTCTCCGGTTCTTCTGCTCTCTGTACTGTCTTCTCTTCTCCCTCTTCTGCCGGGTCTTCTGTCTTCTCACTCTTTTGCCGGGTCTTCTCCGCTGTCTTCTCCCTATGTTTTTCTTCCGATGTTTCAACGTGATCTCCCGCACTAATGCTGGCTCCGCTGTGTGCAAGGACTTCTATTGGCATGGGGCGGGGTCACCCGTTGATGTAATCTGGAGGCCCCACCCCCTTGTGACGCCACCGCCCCATCATGCCCCGGGCAGTGATGGAATAGGTAGGGGTACAATGTACCCCATACTCATTCACATAGGGTGGGGGGGGGCTGGGATCTGGGGGCCCCCTTGTTAAAGGGGGCTTCAAGATTCCGATAAGCCCCCGCCCGCAGACCCCGACAACCACCGGCCAGGGTTGTCGGGAAGAGGCCCTTGTCCTCATCAACATGGGGACAAGGTGCTTTGGGTGGGGGGCGCAGGGCACCCCCTTCCCCAAAGCACCCACCCCCCCATGTTGAAGGCATGCGGCCTGGTATGGTCCGGGGGGCACTAGGTCGCTCCCCCTTTCCTGACCTGCCAGGCTGTGTGCGCAGATAAGGTTCTGGTATGGATTTTGGGGAGGGGGGGGCCCACACCATATTTTTTTTTGCTGTGGAGGTTCCCCTTAAAATCCCTACCAGACCATTTTTTTGAATGGGGTTCCCCTTTAAGATCCTCAGCACACAAGTCGCACCGGAATTCGGATCATCATGATCCGACTTCTGGCGCGACTTCTCTTCAAATCAATGGGCTCCCATAGAGAACCATTGATTTTGAATAGAGGCAGAGAAACGCGGCTAAAAGCTAGCACGGATAAACGCGCATTGATGCCAATGCAAAACGCTGATAAAATCGCGTTTTTACCATGGCCTTTTTCCTGGTGTCAGACCACCATCCAGAGCACTGTGCAGCATTACAGGCCTCCTCAGACCACCGTCCAGAGGACTGTGCAGCATTACTGTCCTCCTCAAATCCACCATCCAGAGCACTGTGCAGCATTACTGGCCTCCTCAAATCCACCATCCAAAGCACGGTGCAGCATTACTGACTTCCTCAAATCCACCGTCCAGAGTACTGTGCAGCATTACCGGCCTCCTCAAATCCACCATCCAAAGCACTGTGCAGCATTACTGACCTCCTCAAATCCACCGTCCAGAGCACTGTGCAGCATTACTGCCCTCCTCAAATCCACCGTCCAGAGCACTGTGCAGCATTACTGGCTTCCTCAGACCATCCAGAGTGGCTATATCTGTATCTGTGAGACCGTAGTACCATAAATAATAACATGATATTAGATTTTTTTTACTCAAGGAGTATATAATGAGTTTGGAAATTCTAGAGAAATGCTTAAATAATACATTACAATTTAACTAAACACATTTGATTTTAGTTGACTAAAATGTACTGGAGATTTTAGTTGACTAAAATACGATGACTAAAATGGGACTAAAACTAAAATGGCATTTTAGTCCTAAGACTAATGGCTCGTACACACGGGACGATGATCGCGCGTACGACCGTGTTGAATCGTACGTTGACGGTCGTATGTAGCCTACTGACATGCACACGACAGTCGTACATACAACTTGCGGCCGGCCGAACGTGATGACGCGAACGAGCGTATAATGAGGAAGTAGCGTCACCTTTTGGGCTCCTTCATCTAATTTCATGTTAGTTGAAGTGGACTTGGCGCATGCGTGTTTAGCACAATACAACTTTGTTGAACACAGCTGCTCTACACACGATACAACGGTCGTATGCGAGCTTGTTGACACGACCAAGTTTTCTAGTCTGCACATACAACTCCCACGAACGACCGTCGTATGTTCAACTGTTAGAAGCATGGCCACAGACGATCGATTCTGCATACAACGGTCGTGAGTACGACGTGTTGAACACGATCGCCGTCCCGTGTGTACGAGGCTTAAAGCCTCGTACACACAATGCAAATTTTGAATGACAGAATGTCCGTTTTTTGTTAGATGCTTGTCTCATGTTGAAAGTGAAGAGCGTACTAACGATACGAAAATTTTCGCACGACCGAATTCAACATCAGAAGTGACGTAATGTGTTGAATAATTTTGTATGTATATTTTTCTTTTCTGAACATGCGTAGTCTTGATGGTACGTTTTTTTTGTACGAAAACTGTACTAATGATATGAAAATCGGACGTTGAGATGCTATACGAAAAAAAATTTCTAGTCTGCAAAACAAGCTTTTGTCTTACCAAACATCAAAATCGGCAGTCGAAAGTAGCATACTAACGGTAAGAATTTTGGAGGATCAGCCGTCGGACGGAAATTCCTGTCCGAAATTCGCATTGTGTGTATGGGGCTTTAGACTAAAACTAAATTGAAATTTGCTGCCTTTCTTGTTAAAAAAAAGAAATTTGCTACCAAAGTTAACACTGCCCCCCAGTGGAGAAATTTCCCATCACTTCCTGTGCTGACAGGAAGTAAGAGCAAATCTCAACAATGAGGTCTCAGGAAAAAAAAATGGGAGAGGTTCAGTTTTACAATCCAAAAAGTAGTTGTTTCATACCACAGTAACATGCTCCTAGTCCTAGCTACCCTGGGCTATCCATTGTAGTGTAACATTTTACAACTGAAGTAGCAGGTGGAGTTGCAATTATCAAACCAGGTCAGTCAGGTGCTTTCTTTGCTGTGCTGTACAATTGCTGTATGTAATTATACAGATAACAGAACGGTTTATTTAGCTGCCTATTTACAGTCAACATGTGTGTGCAGACATGGGGGATAATTTGGTCCCTGGGTGGATCCCATAACAAATGGATTGTAAGAGATTAACTTCTAAAGTCATAAAGTACATGCAGTACAGAAGGCATGTGTGGTCATCAACTACAATCAGATAGCTGAATGTGTACGGTCTTCAGCTGGCCATACATGGATTGTTGGTTTTTTTTTCTTTATTGATCATCCAGCTGGCTGATCAAAAAAAAAAATTAACGGATTTCCCCATCCACGCATTAGAGGCGAATGAAGAAATCCTCCCCGCTGCATTACTGTATTCTGACAGCGGGACTCCTCTGTTGTCAGAATGCACTGATCAGCACTGCAGTTGATTGGTTACATATACCTATTGAGTGGAAATTTTCCAACAGTCTCATTCGAGAGAATCCAATTTTTATATTAACTTCTCTCCAGCAGAGAAACAGCCATAGATGAATCAAAATTCGGTCAAAAGTCCCTGCTGAACCGATTACATTTTAATCCATGTATGAATAGCTTTACTATTACTTTATTTAAAGTGTTACTAAGCCCACAACAGTAAAATAAGTCTGTATATGCAGTAAAGCATGCTTGTTATACTCACTGTGGAACCCAAGGGGTTAATCCTCTGTATTGTGTAAAAAAGGCCTGTCTTCTCTGATCATCCCCTTCTTCCACTGCCCCCAGTCCATCTCCTTATAAGAAAGAGCCTTTGGAGGCACTCTGCACATGCTCAGTTTGGTGTGTATTGCTAGAGAGTTTTTGGGAGGGTGCGTGCAATCAGCACAGGGCCAATCAGCACTGTCCAGACAGAGGGCCAGGGGTTCTGTAGCCTTATAGGACAGTCAGAGTAGAATAAAAACCCCACTTACAAGCTTTAACCAGTGCTTGGCCGGACACTGATATAAGTAAAAAAACAGCTATATGCTTCTGATGAGAAAAGATATTTAGCAGTTTATATTTACTAAAATAATTGCATTTCTATGTTCTGTGTACTGTGGGAGACCAGATATAGTGAATGCAGGGTCCTGGGTTTAGTAAAACTTTAAGGGACTGTGCCAAACACAGTACCTAAGATGGACACATCAGGCTCAATTCACAAAGCTAACACACCAGAACAGGAATATTTTTTTTTCAGTTGAATCCAATGTGATTTAAAAATTATATTCACATGGATAAAATAAAGATACGTATTCTTGTATCAGTCTAAACCACTGAGCCTCTGAAAAGCAATCTGCATTCTGATGGCTTTTTAGAGGCATTTGACAGGCGGTGAGGAGGCTTGCCCCAAAGTTTCTGCAACTGCATGCATTGCACATGGTTGCAGAGCGTGTGCAGCCCTTCCCCCTTCACTTGAATAGCCATGGATGCAAACCATCGTGACCGCAGCATGTGAACACCCCCAACCGCTGCCTTTCAGCTTAAGGGAGGGTGGGTGCTAAAAACATGGCTTAACCATGTGTTTTAAATCACCCCCCCTCCAACTGCAAGTCTAAGGGTTCGTTCACACTGCCCCGACAGCTGTTGCACATAAACCCCAGTGTGCGTTTTCAGTATGAAAAGCGTGGTCGTTCAAATAAAAATGGAAATTGTTTGATGGAATGGAAATTGTTTGATCATTTGTGATATGATCCAAAAAGAGTGTTTGCAATGCATGGACATCACATCCCTTTGCTTCATTTATATATACAGTATACAGTCGCAGCTTCTCCCTCTGTCCCAGCACTGAACGTCCAGATGTTGTCTGGTGTTGGATGCTACGGGGATCGGTGAAGTCATTCCCTCTGTTCCCCAGCTGTGGTGCAGGCAGGATTGGTGGTAACACTAGTGTAACTAGGGCAGGGGGCACTTTACAAACACAATGTCACTTTGTCCTGAATGGTGTCTTCCTTAGAAAAAAAAATGTGTATATATATATATTATATTGGCAAGTGATACTAGGATGTGATAATATACTGTATATATATGTATGTATACATGCTATATTGTCATGCACATGCACTTTAAGGGCATCCCAGCCTTAGTCCGAGTTTTGGGTGAAGGAACTTGACTGGCCTGGACATAGTCCTGACCTCAACCTGACAAAATAACTTTGGGATGAATTGGAGTAGAGACTGCGAGCCAGGCCTTCCCACATCAGTGCCTAACCTCACAAATGCGCGTATGGAAAAATGGTCAAACATTCCCATAGACACACTCCTAAACCTTGTGGACAGCCTTCCCAGATGAGTTGAAGCTGTTATAGCTGCAAAGGGTGGGCCAACTCAATATTGAACCCTACAGACTAAGACTGGGATGCCATTAAAGTTCATGTCATCGGTGCCAACTGTCCCAAATTACCCGGGACATTTCCGGTATTTATACCTTTGTCCTGGTCTTATCTTGTCCTGTGAAATGTCCCGGGAAATCAGCGTTTTTTTTCTGATTTTATGCTGGCGTTGCTAGAGGTCCGCGGTCGGCACTGTTAAATTGTCTCCGCCGGCTGCCATTTTACAGAAGACCAGCTAACGTGAGGAAGAAACAAGAGGCAGAACCCAGGCCTCTTGGTTCTTCCCTTTGGCCTCCAAGAGCTGGTCTTCTGTATGGCGCAGAGACAAAATCACCAGTGGTGTCACTACCAGCAGAAGAGGGGTGACAGTGTCTTCTCCAGCCACCCCCGAGTCACCTTCATGCTCCATTCCCTCTGTGCCCAGACTAGCCCTCCAGGCAGACAGCATGCCCACGTTTGCATCTCAGGCAGTACACCTGATGTAAGGAGGGACTCCGCTGGGGGCACCTGATGTAAGGAAAGACTCTGCTCGGAACAACTGGTGTAAGGAGGGACTCCGTTGGGGACACCTGATGTAAGGAGGGACTCCACTGGGGACACCTGGTGTAAGAAGGGACTCCACTGGGGACACCTGATGTAAGGAGGGATTCTACTGGGGACACCTGATGTAAGGAGGGATCCTACTGGGGACACCTAGTGTAAGGAGGGACTCTGATGGGGACACCTGATGTAAGGAGGGACTCTAATGGGGACACCTGATGTAAGGAGGGACTCCGCTGGGGACACCTGATGTAAGGAGGGACTCTGCTGGGGACACCTGGTGTAAGAAGGGACTCTGCTGGGGACACCTGGTGTAAGGAGGGACTTTACTGGGGACACCTGATGTAAGGAGGGACTCCGCTGGGGACACCTGATGTAAGGAGGGACGCCGCTGGGGACACCTGGTGTATGGAGGGACTCCACTGGGGACACTTGATGTAAGGAGGGACTCTACTGGGGACACATGATGTAAGATGGGGCTCCGCTGGGGACACCTGATGTACGGAGGGACTCTGCTGAGGGCACCTGATGTAAGGAGGGACTCTGCTGAGGACACCTGATGGCATCTGGTGGCAGGCGATGTGGCAAGTGGCACGCTCAGGGCTCCCACTGATTCTGCATCATGGTGAGTTGAACTATTTCATTTTATATTTAAATGTAATAATAGAAATAATGCGCTTCAATCATCCTGGCACCATAACAACCACCATGGTGTCGGGATGATTGAAGTGCTAACCCCGGATGTTTGGAGTATCTTTATCTTCTGATTGTTAAACTTTCTGGAATACACATATTGTATTGTGGTGTAGGATCTTGGCCTGCTGTCCCTCCATCCCTCTTTCTTTCCTTCCTTCTCTCTCCTTCCCTCCCTATTTCTTTCTTTCTCCCTCTCTCCATCCATTGTTCATCTCAGACTCAAACTACACCCCCTTTGAACCAAGCCCCCTTTAACCACTTGCTGACCGCCGATCGGCGATTGACGGCGACAAAGTGGCTCGTTCCCGCAAATCGCCGTCATACGACGGCGGCTGCGGGAACGTGTATAGTGAGCGCGCGCGCGCCGCCGGAGGCGCGCCCGCACGCTCACTGTGTCCAGGGGGGGCCAGGGAGCGGGTGCGGCGGCTTCGATTGCCGCCGGCCACCCGCGATGCCCCCCCCAGAGCGAATGAGCGGAGGTCCGTGTATGTAAACACGGACCTCCGCTCTGTGTGAGGGGGAAGGGCTGTGATCACAGCCTTCCTTTACGTGAAGGCTGTGATAACTTCCCTTCCCCTGTTAGGGCATCCCCCATACAGTTAGAACACGCCCAGGGAACATAGTTAACCCTTAGCGCGCCCCCTGCAGGTTAACCCCTTCACTGCCAATGACATTTACACAGTAATCAGTGCATTTTAATAGCACTGATCGCTGTATAAATGCCAATGGTCCCAAAAAAGTGTCAAAATGTTCCGCCATGTCCGCTGAAATATCGCAGTACCGCAAAAAATCGCAGATCGCCTCCATTTTTAGTAAAAAATAAAAAAAAATTAAAAACCCCAAAAATGAATTCTCATCATCCGTAAACGCGACCACTTTTGCGCAAACCAATCAATAAACGCCGATTGCGATTTTTTTTATCGCAAATATGAGGAAGAATATAAATCGGCCAAAAACGGTGAAAAAAAATGTTTTTTTATATTTTTTTTTTGGATTTGTATTTTAGGAAAAAGTAAGAAATTTGGGTTTTTTTGCAAAATTGTCGCTCTTCTTTTGTTTATAGCGGCGATCAGAAATGACGCAGCGGTGATCAAATACCACCAAAAGAAAGCTCTATTTGTGGGAAAAAAAGGACGCAAATTTCGTTTGGGTACAACGTCGCACGACCGCGCAATTGTCAGTTAAAGCGACGCAGCGCCGAATCGCAAAAAGGGCTCCGGTCCTAAAGCTGGAAATCCTTCCGGGGCTGAAGTGGTTAAGCCACCCCAACATTTTGTTTAAACCACACCCATTTTTCGTCGCAAGGCAACACATTTTTCTCCCCCCCATGGCACACCTAGAAATGAATGCCCCACCCCCTAATTATAATAAGACCCCCGCCTACAGACAAAAAAGTGTCCCTATAAATTTTTGGACAATGTTGTCAACTATGTCATGTTCGTGTAAAGGCAGGCGTCCCAATATATTGTGTATATATGTATATAAATTATAGTACAGGGTGGGCCATTTATATGGATAAACCTTAATAATAGGAAGAGGGTCATGTGACACATCAAACTTATTGGGAATTTCAGAAAAACAATGGTGTGCTTGGTTTTAACGTAACTTTATTCTTAGTTTCAGGTGCATTCCGAGCATTCCTAGATGAACAGTTTCCTGGAAAGTGGATTGGTCGTCGTGGGCCAGTTGAATGGCCCCCAAGGTCTCTCGATCTGACCCCCTTAGACTTTTATCTTTGGGGTCATCTGAAGGCAATTGTCTATGCTGTGAAGATACGAGATGTGCAGCACCTGAAACTATGGATACTGGAAGCCTGTGCTAGCATTTCTCCTGTGGCGTTGCTATCAGTGTGTGAAGAGTGGGAAAAGAGGGTTGCATTGACAATCCAACACAATGGGCAGCACATTGAACACATTTTATAAGTGGTCAGAAACTTGTAAATAACTCATGAAAGAATAAAGTTACGTTAAAACCAAGCACACCATTGTTTTTCTTGTGAAATTCCCAATAAGTTTGATGTGTCACATGACCCTCTTCCTATTGAAAAAACAAAAGTTGGATTCAAAATGGCCGACTTCAAAATGGCCGCCATGGTCACCACCCATCTTGAAAAGTTTCCCCCCTCACATCTACTAATGTGCCACAAACAGGAAGTTAATATCACCAACCATTCCCATTTTATTAAGGTCTATCCATATAAATGGCCCACCCTGTACATGCAAGTGCTTATATCTCTATATGCCATGCCAGTCTTTGCAGGAGCACAATCCCATTCTAATAGCCTGTAGGGCATGTCCATGTTGTGTTATGCGTCATTATGTACAGGGAAACTCTTGAGTGCTTTGTGTAGAAGTATCACCAGGGACTGGTCAAAGACTCTTGGCAAGGGAGTGAGTAAACACTACCAGCTAAAGCACACACGTGTCTTGGCAGGATTCAAGGCATTTTAGCATTTTATCTCAAATGAAAACCCCATCTTTCATGAAAAGATGACTTCCCAAGGCAAAACTTTAAGGGCCCATTCTGCTTTAGCATGTTGTGTTAATGTGCAGTATTACTTTAAGACAGCCTATTCATTTTGATTTGTCTGCCAATGCTCCTGAAAGGGCAAAAAAACATACCTGAAACTTTTATTCCTCCCCAGCACATCACAATGAATGGTGGTACATTACCATGCAGCTCTCTCCAGGTGTCTTGTGAAAGTACATTGGGATGCCATTCAAAATGAATTGCACAACCCAGATAGCCATCAATTGAGCTGCAAGTTTGAAAATGCCTTCTAAGCTATTGCTAGACTTGCCAAGCTTCACAATTGCATGACTCCAGATCAACTTTCTTTGCAAACATTCTGCAAGTCTGCTGCAAGTTCTGGTTCAGTTATGATGTACAATAGTCATCCCACCACAGGGGTCACTGTGGCTGAATGTTCATGCTGTAGAGTTGCAGAGCTCTTGCTCTAGACTCACCACTGCAACTTTGCTCTTGCTAGAGACTTGCCACACAAATTTGCTACAAATTGGAAAAGTGTCAACTAGAACTTGTGCTTCAAGTGCTCTGCACGTGTACAACTTGCCAGTGAAAATGTGCAGCAAGGTAACAGATTTACAATTCAACACAACCACAAATTTGTGGCAAGTTAAACTTGCTATCTGGGAACAACTTATCAATGCACAAATCATGGGGTACATCCAGGGCCGCTGATAAGGAAGTACAGCCAGCCCTCCTGTACCGGGCCCAGGCCCCATCAGTTCAAAAGAGGGGCCCAGGCACCTACTGAGCAGGAGTGATGGCTGTACTGCCTTATTGCCAACTCGTTTGGCTCCCACTGCAGTTCTGCCGGCTTCTCTTCCTTTTTCTTTCTCTAGCTGCACTGTAGGTGCATTGTTAGATGCTGAGGACACACGGGGATGTTTCAGGATGGAGAGCGGGGATTGCGTGGTAAATATGTCCTATTTACCAGCCCCTTCCTTTCTTGAATGAACACAGTGAGCAGTTAACACCAATCACATAATGTGTCCATTCATCACTGAAGCATAGTAAACTGTGTTTACTATGACTCAGTTTGTGAATGAACTGGGAGCCACCGAGTGCTTATCATTCATTTACTGTCCAGTGCAGCTGAGGCTGTCTGCTTACACCCCTGATATTTTACCAAAGGCCCCCCAACAAAGCTGTTAAAAATATGTAAAAAAGAAAAAAAAAGTATGTGGCCCCATGATTTTTTAACAGCGGCCTTGGTTGCACTATGAGGTTCTGTTCTTCACACCCTATATAAATACTTACCGTTTGTGATACTGATGTGGAGCAAAAAGGGACCCAGTTTGGGGGCGCCATAGAACAAATGTGATGACAGCATAGGAGTCTCACAGATTGAAGGGATACGGCTTTATTTGCCTGAGATCCAGTCTTTCTGGTAAGAAATGTGTGTATCCTGTTGGCGTGGATCCAACACTGGCTCCTTTTGGGATTTGCATGGGATTATGATTATTTACAATTGATTTGATTTGGTGTATTTTACTGGATTTACTGTGGATTGCTTGATTATTATATTTAAAGAGATAGCGGACACTTTTATTGTCACATATATTTTGTATCCAGATATTGTTTGTGTGCAGATTTTTTTTTCTTTTCATTCAAATGAATGGGCTGAAAATCACATAGAAATGCAGTTGTGAACCGGTCCTCACACAAATATTGTATTATAAAGCCTGGTACACTCAGTTTTTTCCATTTAACTCAGCGGGTTGAAAAAAAACCTGTCAGCTCCGGTGTTCTATCAGATCAGCGAATCCATCAGATCAGCAACCAGAAGTGACTTTCCATCAGCTGCGCATGCGTTCCACCGCTACCAGGATTGCTAAATTGTCAGAACACCTGCTCTCAGGAGGCGGCAGCGGACATCTTACTACACGCAGCTACGTCTTAAGATTCAGAGTCGACCGGCTCGTATAGATTTACTGCTGCAGAGTGGCTCAATTGCGCGAATCACCGTTTATAAATGGCGATTCGCACAGGCGCAGCTAGCGGACGGCTCTCTCTTGTGCCCGCCGTATGCTCCCTGTGGCCGCGGATCGGGCGGACTCAATGTCTGCGGGCGACCCGTGATGACCTAATACAGAAGAAAAGTGGGGAACCGCTGATGTAAGCACGGTGGTTCCCCGCTCTGTCAGACGGCATAACAAAGATCTACTGATCCCTGTCACTGGGATCAGTTAGATCTCTTATGCCCCTGCCAGCCCCCACACAGTTAGAACACGCCTCGGGAACACAGTTAACCCCTTGAGTGCCCCCTGCAGGTTAACCCCTTCACTGCCAGTGACATTTACACAGTAATCAGTGGCTATTTTTAGATTCGATTGCAGTATAAATGTCAATGGTACCAAAAAAGTGTCAAAAATGTCCGATCTGTCCGCTGCAATATCGCAGTCCCGATAAAAATCGCAGATTGCCACCATTACTAGTAAAAAAAAAAACAGTAAAAACGCCATAAATTAATTCTCATAGTTTGTAAACGCTGCAACTTTTGCGCAAACCAATCAGTATACACCTATTGGGATTTTTTTTACCACAAATATGTAGAAGAATATCAACAATACCTAAATATTCTGCGCTATGAATGTGCCTTAATTGTATGACAATATTAAAAAACAAACAAACAAATCATGAATGAAAAGTGAAAAATGTAATTGTGAACAGATTAGATTAAAGTGGTTGTCAACTTGTGACAACCACTTTAACCTACAGGTAAGCCTATGATAAGGGTTACCTGTAGGTGCCCTGCATATCTCCCAAACCTGCACGGTTCAGGAGATATGCAGAGTATTTGCTGTGCCCACGTCATGTCGACACATGCCTCCATGCCGTTCCTCCACTGCGACCGTGCCATGACTGGCGGCTCACGCGCCACCGGCCAGTCACAGCGCCGGAGTCACTGCCCCAGAAGGAAGAGGGGCAGAAGATGGACGCTGCCAGCACAGGGGACAGCGCTGGACATCGCAGGTTTCGTTTGCAGGTAAATGGCACATAATGGGCTACTATGCGATGCATAGTAGCCCATTATGCATCTACTTTGCAGGGGCATGTAGAGGAAGGTAAACCCCATCTGGGTTTACTTCCTCTTTAAAGGCAGGGGGCTGCTGTGCTCAGGTCAACAGACCTGCCTGTATGAGAAGCTATATTAATGAACAGCGCCAACCCTGCACATGTGACCATACATCTTTCCCAACATCACAAGTATGAACTCAAAATAAACACGAATGTCCATAAATGCTACATACACTAAATAGCGCAACAAAGTCTTAAAGTGTCTTTTATGCTTTAATGCTTCCAAGTGCTCTCCAGTGCTCCATACAAAAATCTGTGCAAAAGTGCCAGAACCCTCTTGTGACCCCACTCACCAGAGGATGTGGACCGTCTGCTTTTCAGTCAGATGGTCAGAAAAGCTAGGTACTAGTGATGGTGATTCTTGGCCGGGACAACTGGAAGATCAAACCGAACATCCAGATCGAAACCAGCAGGATACAAGCGATCCAAGTAATTCAAAGACACGGATAAGATGTAGAAGAATAAACAGCATGGGAAGTCAAAATCTTGCATTCGCGTGAATAACAGCGTGCGTTCCACCAGCTTGTAACCACCGTTGGCGGATATGACGTAGCGGCTGTGATGGCCCGGATACTATGTCAACGCGTTTCGCTCTGTGAATAGAGCAGGGGTCCTCAAACTATGGCCCTCCAGTTGTTCAGGAACTACAATTCCCATCATGCCTCGTCATGTCTGTGAATGTCAGAATTTTACAATGCCTCATGGGATGTGTAGTTCCGCAACAGCTGGAGGGCCGTAGTTTGAGGATCCCTGGAAAAGAGCTTCAACATGGTCCATTATTTTGAGGGGACAGCAAATTTACACTGTTATACAAGCTGTACACTCACTGCTTTACATTGTAGCAAAGTGTCATTTCTTCAGTGTTGTCACATGAAAAGATCGCTCGATCGATCCCTGCTTCCCCCTGGTGGTTGATCATCGCATCGCTCACCTGTCAATCGCCAAGCCCCCCACCTGCCCCGCACTTACCCCATCCAGGTCGCAGCTTCCACCTGTGTCTCCTCCCGAGTCTTGGCGGTCACTTCTCCTCCTGGCCAATCAGGTCTTAGGTATGTAAATATTCGCTAGCACACCAAGGATCTTCAATTGTGCCCAAAGTTTTTTTTATTCAAAAAATGATCACATCACAAAACGGTGTAGTGCAACGTTTCGGAGCCACGTATGACCCCTTTGTCAGGGTCTTAAGACTCCCGGCCAATCGCTTCCTGATTGGAGGAGAAACAGGAAGACGAATATCAATTCGCTAATGTCACACAACTGGGTGGGCTCCGGGCGCAGTGCTCTGTGCCCCGAGCCCACCTTTTTTTGAGGCCAATTAGAGCCTCAGGCTCTAATCATGTGCTTAAAAAAAAAAAAACCCCAATGAAATCCATGCGTCTGGTGCCCTGCATGTAGATTAGGGGCTGGGTGCATGGATTAGGGGGGTGGCACCCCTATGTCCTGCATGAGGATCACTAGGTATTTCACACAAAGGAAGCAATGCAAAGAGAACAGGATATATTTTAAAGACAGGCACATGGTACAAATCGGAAATATGAAATTTTGGGGTAACATAACATTTCCCCAGCGGGGACACAGACAGCACTAACAACCCAAAAGGGGCTCTGACCCTTCCCTCTGAAGTTCTAGAGATAAAGATCTATGGGTTTGCATTGTGCTCCTGAGCAGGAAACAGCTTGCTCATGTATGGAGGACATAGTGCTGCACCAAAGTACAATTAAAATGAACAGCTTCAGATAAACGCAATACTTTTAGTGTTGACTCATATAGTAAATAATGTCACATTCTGCTATGTATGAAGGACAAGACATTCGATTATCTCTAGGAAAGTTTACAACTTGCCAGCAAGGCAGATGTTGACTGTGAAGCACCTAAGAAGTTCCGTGTGACGTGTCCCAGCCTCAAGGACCGACCCTTCCTGCTCCTACACCTACCTGCTCAGAAGTTCACCTAACTGACGTTACACCCATCTTAGGCCAATGACATCATTCACCTGGGCAGGGGGCCCCTTGGTCAGGCTAAGTGATGTTTATTCCATAAGCACGTCTGAGAGCTTAATCTGCTGTGACTGCTGTTTGGTGTAAGGTTGGAAAACTCAACACCCATAGCAAAGATTATGTAAAACATAAACCCCGAGCGCCCACACCCAGCAGCATCTGCCTGATTTTCCTATGTAAATATATTGTCATGGACGCTCACTATGTAAAATTTCCTTCCTTATCTAATAGCAAAGGGGACTGTCGGCAAAGGATGCTTACAGATAGAATCTCTGTGTTGTGTCAAATTACAATTCTTTAATTTTTTACATTTCTTCCTGAGTTGCACCTATTCTGCCTAAGGCCCCTTTCACACTTATGTGACTTGTCCTGCGACTTGGGACTGCAAAGTCGCATGACAAGTCGTTCCCCATGATTTCCAAAGAGTACCATTCATATATGTATGACTTCAAGTCGCGCCAACTTCAAAGTAGTCCCTGCATTACTTTGGTCCGACTTGAGGTCCATAGACTTCAATGTTAAACCCCCAAAATTGCATGCAAATCACACCTGAATAATATAGATGCAATTTCTGTACGACTTTGTAATATGTTTTCATTGTGCCAAAATTACAACAAAGCCAGGCCAAAGTCCTACTGATCCCAAATCGCGCCGAAATCGCAACAAAATCACGTTGTACAAGTGTAAGGCCCCATTCACACCTGAGTGTTTTCAGTTCTTAAAACACTCCTAAAACGCTTATCTCTGTAGCTCCAAAACGCCCAACAAGGAAAATCCCATTCATTTCAATGGCCCCTGTTCACATCTGAGCGTTCTGTCGACTAAAGCAAAACGCTCATCGCTCAAAAAAGTACATGAGCTTCTTTTTAGGCAGATTACAGGCGTTTTACTGCCTTTTACATTGGTGACCTTTTGACCTGTACAAAATCGCGGTAAAAATCACGGTAAAATCGAGGTACAAATCGCACGATTTTCTGCCTGAAACAAAAACGCTCAGGTGTGAATGCAGCCTGAAAGGGGGGCTCTTTTACACAGGCGTTGAAAATTAGCAGTTGGTCGCATTTTATACTAATTCCTGACCACCTGAGGTGCTTCTAAACTGCCCACAAAACGCTGAGCTCTTTTGCAATGCCTTTGCTGTGCTTTTCAGGCATTTGCGGTGCACTTTTTAAAGGACACATGGCTCAAAAACGTCTCCAAAAAACATTTTTAGGAGTTTTTGAAGAGCTTTTCGGGCGTTTTTCTGGCGCTTCCCATTCATTTCAATAGAGGGGGCGTTTTTGAGGCGCTTCTTTTAGCTCCCAAAGATGCTGCATGCGGGATTTTTTCACTGCAGTGCCAGCGCACTGCCACAGTGTGAAAGCATTCATTGATTTTAATATGCAGCATTTTTCGTTAGCTTTTCAGTCGCTTCTTTTAACGCCAAAACGCTTGACAAACTCCTCAGTGTGAAAGGGGTCCTAAATTTTTAAAATAGAGAGTGGATGGAGAAACGCTGTAGCGGTTTAGACAGGGCCACTGATAAGGCAGTACAACCAGCCCTCCTGTACCGGGCCCAGACCCCACCAGTTCAAAAGAGGGGCCCAGGCACCTGATGAGTAGGAGCGATGGCTGTACTGCCTTATTGACAACTCGTTTGACTCCCACTGCAGCTCTGCCAACTACTCCTCCTTTACCTTCCTCCGGCTGCTCTGCAGGGGCATTGGTAGCTGTTGAGGTCACACAGGGGGATGTTTCAGGATGGAGAACGGGGAGTGTTCGGAAAATATGTCCTATTTACCAGCCCCTTCCTTTCCTGAATTAACACACTGTGTCCATTCATCACTGAAGCATAGTAAACTGTGTTTACTATGATTCTGTTTGTGAATGAACAGGGAGTCTCTGAGTGCTTCCCCTTAATTCACTGTCCAGTGCAGCTGAGGCTGTCTGTTTACACCACTGCTATTTTACCAAAGGCCCCCCAACAAGGCAATATGTATAAAAAAAAAGGGGGGCGCTGTCAGGTAGGCTGATTTCTAACAGCAGCCTTGGCCCTAGACACTTGTAGAACAGTAGTAGATTACATTTAGGGCTCTTTCAGAGAGACAGGCAGTAAAAAAAGTTGACTGTGCTGTGGTTTTACTGCCCCCTGTTCGCCGCCCCCCCCCCCCACCCAAATCGTTACAATCCAGCCAGGCAGGGCTGTACACATGCTGCAGTCACGGCGCTTCGCTTCGCTTCCGTATCATTTTAAACTCAGGTTGCAGAGTTTGACAGCTGGCGCCACCTGACAAACTCACCCATGGAGTTTAATGGGAGTACCCTGACACAGCAAGCTGAGCACTCGGCTCCCACTTGCAGCGGGGTCCCACAATGCAAAATTGCCTTTTGGCAATGTAAAAATAAAAGTATAAAACAAAAACAGGCATTCAGGAAGTGGCAGTAGCACCTTCTGAACACCTGTCGGCGGCTGCTATACCGCCCACTGCAAAGTGATCCACCGCAAATTGCTTTTCAGAGGGTGATAAGCAGTGCCACTAATGCAAAAACCTTAAGCCAAGAAAG
>BLSH010093521.1:479793-520423 GCA_018402905.1 Glandirana rugosa
GCCATATCGTCAGCGGCTGTCCGCAAGTGTGGTTTTACTGCCCCCTGTTCGCCCCCCCCCCCCCCACCCAAATCGTTACAATCCAGCCAGGCAGGGCTCTACACATGCTGCAATCACGGTGCTTCGCTTTGCTTCCGTATCATTTTAAACTCAGGTTGCAGAGTTTGACAGCTGGCGCCACCTGACAAACTCACCCATTGAGTTTAATGGGAGTACCCTGACACAGCAAGCTGAGCACTCAGCTCCCACTTGCAGCGGGGTCCCACAATGCAAGATTGCCTTTTGGCAATGTAAAAATAAAAGTATAAAACAAAAACAGGCATTCAGGAAGTGGCAGTAGCCCCTTCTGAACGCCTGTCGGCGACTGCTATACCGCCCACTGCAAAGTGTTCCACCGCAAATTGCTTTTCAGAGGGTGATAAGCAGTGCCACTAATGCGAAAGAAATCTTAAGCCAAGAAAGCATGTTTCCTGATGTGACCCTAACTCAATGACATTTAGGTTCCTAAAGCTTCTGACTTATCAGCAGCCCAGTTAACCTTACCTACTATGTAACTATGAGACCCACAGCAGATCGCACTCCTAGTGCGTTTTAAATGCGTTGCAGGAAACGCACACAGAACACGGGTTTCCCGCATTGTGTTCTGGTGGGGGACGAGTCCCCAGTCTCCAATGGAGGCTCTGACTCTACACCCCCCATCCCCCAGAATTTTCAAACATTGTCACAGGCAAACATATTACGGGATATTTGAATCCTGAGAAACACCGACATAATGGACTGTTGTTGTTGCAAGCAGGGCACTCTTACTATTTGTTATGTACTGACTGTATACTTACCTCTGTTTGTTGGGCTGTAGAATGTATTGTAGCTCTGAATAAAACAATTGACAATAAACATTTAGACATTAAGCAAATAATATACTTCAATGGATTAGATGTATGATCTGCCTGTGGATTTAGGACGTGTGCCAGTTGCACCTGGGAAATACCTTTCCCTCCTCAATGCTGGAGGTTGTCATAGAACACATGACAGTATCAACCCATGTTGTCATAAACATTCCCGGGATCTACACTGGAGACCTGCACAACATTGCCATGTCTGTGATGACATGCATTAATATTGTCATTTATTTTACACCTATGTAGCACCCTGGTATTAAGCAGGATTGCGAACAAATTTAGTTTGCTGGGTGGTAACTAGCCTGGCTAATTGTTAGGGAGATTCCCTGACCCTTCCCTAAATCTGGATTTGATTCACCTCTCTTTTCTTTCACTAGGTGGCATTGTTACCGGTAGCATTAGAATGACAAGGGCATAGTAACTTCAGCCAATGAATGGATAGGCTGCTTCAGCCAATTAGCAGGGGTTTTCTTCAGTCCCTTGGCCTGTTTGTTGGGGAGGAGTCAGGTGATCAGAGTTCTGTGCCACCTGGACGGCTTTTTGGGTGGACTTGTGTTACAAGGCTTCGGGTTGCAAGGCCAGTAGCCTGAGGCCTATCCAGGGAGCACCTGGCTGCTAGGCATTCCAAGGCCTATCCAGGTTTGAGAGAAGCAGCGTGGGGTTAAGGCTTCAGGCTTGGAGCCCAACCAAGTTGCAGAAGTTCCACCGGACAGGGAACCAAATCATTGCCAGTGGTGAGGGAGAAGCAGTTGCCACACGGGATGACCACTTCTGTTACCAGAGGCAAATGCGGATCCAGGTCAGAGATAAAGGGGATACAGTCGCCATTAAGGGACAACCACTCCTGTTATCAGAGGCCAGTTTATGGAAGTCTGAAAAAGTACCAGAGCAGCCTTATTCACTAACCGGGGACGGTGAACAAGTGGGAAAGCTTCAGCAAGCCAAGGACCCAGCGAGATAGCAGTGTTAATGCTTGAGGATTATACAGTGGGTTAGCTGTGGAAGAGCTCAGGGGATCCAGTGGCAGCTGGGATCTTGAAGTCTAGTGAGAGACTGGGAGCTCAGTGAGTGAAGATCTACAGTAGGATACTGTGAGATGTGATAGAAGATCTGCAATGGAACACTGTGACTTTTGTGTACAGATCTACATTGAAGCTTGAGAGTTCAGTTGCCATAGGAGACAGCAGTTCTACAAATACAGCTACTGCATCCAGTTTAAAGGCCCTTCGTCTGTATAGCTGTCTGCCTATTATTTTTGTCTTTGAGTCTGCTAATTGCTATTGCATCTGCCTAAAGGGTGTCCTGGTCCTAAACCCTCTCTCCCTCAGTCCTTGTTAAGAGACAATAAATCTCTTTTGTTCGCATTCAAAAAGTGACTGGCGTCCATGTTCTCATTTTGCATTACACCCACCATGCCTAGTAACCCATACTGTGAAGAAGGATGTCAGCTCTCCCTAACTCTGGAGGTCACCATTAGGCTTCAAGGGGTCGGGGACATCGCTACGCCTAATAAAAGAGTGGGGCAGCTTGCAAAATCAGGACTACTTTTTGCTAGAAACTCTATGTGCTGTTCATGGAATAAAATTCACTTTTTAAAGAGGTTGTTCAACTTGAAAACAAAAAATGTGATATCAGCAGCAACAAATATTATATCTGCCGACCTTTAATAATAGAACACTTACCAGCCCAGGGATCTAGCACTGTCCTCACCTGAGCCGGCTCTTCCAAAGTCTTCAGATCCAGGTGCCGGCATGTTTACTTTGGGAAGGCAGTTGTGACTCCTTGCGCCTTTACAGCTGGACTTCCCACGAGCTGCGCTGAGCCTTGTGAATGGTCTCGCAGCTTTTTGGGACCTGTGATATGCACTAGAAAGCTGCAGGGCAGGGGAGGCCAACTTCTGCTCAGATCGCTGCGTTTATCCAAGTGGGAGCGGGTACTTGTCTAAACCAGGTAAACGCATCCCCGCCCCCACAACCAAAATGTACTGCCAAAACTTAGAGGATGGCGGAGAAGGCAGACAATCGGAACTTCCCCTTCTGGGTGAAGTTCCGCTTTAAAGTGGTAGTATACTAGTACATTATGACAGACTTACCTGAAAACAAAGCCCTCACGACCGTAGGCACTTCCATCTTCACCCAGTCTCCTTTCGGGTTTGCGGGCCTCAGTGGTATGAATGGCCGAGCCATGATGACATCACTCCCGCGCGTGAGCGAGGGAGTCACTGTTTACAGTAGAGGGTTCTGAAGGAACAGCAAGGGAATGCCATTCCTTCATGCAATGGTGACGCCACTGGCTGCTTCTAAAGTATTTCCTGAACGGTGCATGTTTAGAGGATATTTACTGTAACTATAGGTAAGCCTTTTTTATAGGCTTACCTATGGGTAAAAACCAACCAGGTGAGTTTACTCTTACTTTAAGATGGCCACAACAGTAGAATTAGTTTGAGATTGTGACCGGCTCTCTATGGAGCCAGTTCACACATCTCCGGAGCGGCTCCGGTGTGAATTGCACAGGAGTCCTCTGCATCTTCTGGTCTGTTTCAGGTCTGAATTCAGCCCACAATTTGGGCTGAAATCGGACCTGAAATGGTGAAAGAAGACGCACCGGACTCTTGCTGTGAGCCGGAGCGTGCTGAGATGTGAACCCAGCCTTAATGTTTATAAGGGAATTCTGAAATATCATTTGTCTGAGCATACTATCTTCCCATTATTGAGTCAAATAAATTAGTTCAAAAAACGTTAAAATGTCATCCATACCTGGAGCTTGAAAGGAATCCCAGATGTATTAAATGGGTTTCCTTTCTGCCTAGATCTTGTGCATTACAATATGCATGATTTTTCCTAAACAAAAGCCACATTCACAGTTAAAATTTAATTTATTCAAGAAACATTTTCCATATTGTTCCTTTCAAATCACTATGGTCATATTTGACCCCATTAAAGGAGAAGTATAGCTACAGCTTTTTTGGCTGTACTTCCCCTATTTATCATAGGAGTGCAATTCGTTATGCACTCCTGTGACTTTACATTTGGACATTTTCACTTAGGGGTGTACTCACTTTTGTTGCCAGCAGTTTAGACATTAATGGCCGTGTGTTGAGTTATTTTGAGGGGACAGCAAATTTACACTGTTATACAAGCTATACACTCACTACTTTACATTGTAGCAAAGTATCATTTCTTCAGTGTTGTCACATGAAAAGATATAATAAAACATTTACAAAATTGTAAGGGGTGTACTCACTTTTGTGAGATACCATATAAGGATAAAAAGTGCATGTTCCAAAGATGTCATATTCATTCTTGTTTTAGTAAACTACTGTGCCAAAATAATCAGGTGAGGAATACTAACAATAGCTTTAGGCTGAGTTCACACCTATGCGAATTTAATGCGGCTTACATTGCATCCAATTCGCAGGACACTTGAAAACAAGTTGTTTTCAATGTGTCCAGTTCAGTTCTGTGCGGTGCATTCGCACTCCACATTATTTTCTGTGCAATACATTGCGCATTCCAGCCCCATTTTGTTCAATGGGAAAGCATCTAATTCACAGATGTGTTTCGCATTGAACTGAGCTCTTTCTCCCTCCTCGCTGCACCTCCCTGGGTAGCTGCTGCGCTGTGAGAGCGGACAGGAACCACTAAACAGCAGCTCTGGTCCTTCTCACAGGCAAAGGAGCTGGAATTCGCACCGCAATGGTCTGAATCCAGCCTGAGTGGATCACACTAAGCATAGAGCAAGGAAGAGAGGAGGATGACCACATCAGTGTTGTTCCAAAGTAACAATAGCAGCACCTATGTTTTTCATATAATGCTGGATTTCTAAAACTGAGCCTCATTTTTGAAGAAAGCTTTACTGAAGAAATATGAAGGCCGCTGTTGCTGGCCTCTGTCTGAAAATGCTAATTATCTGGCTGTCATGTCCTGTGGTTTCAGTACTTTGTCATTGGCCTAGAACAAATATGCTCTTAAAATAGCATTAAATGCTACCATTTTTAGATGGAATACACTGGGGAATATGTGGGCACAAACACTTACTGTAGATAGTATTCACCACCGTCAGTTCTGGGTCTCTCAGCACACCTTCTCTGAGCTTCCTGTCGGGGAGTTGGCCAACTGGAAAACACTAATAAAAGGACAGCGCAGGCGCAATCCACTCTCCCTCGATTTGCTTGGAGGAGGGAGCAGGGGAGTGGCTTGCCGTGTGTTTGAATGAACGCAAAAAGTATTGGAACACACAACAAGCTGGCAGAGAGCTAGCAAAGGTGGCTTCATAGGATCATGCAAAGTACAGGGGCCACTCTTAACCTGGAAGGCAACAGAGCTCAGAGGAACACCAGAAAAAATAAAATTCAGGACATTAAAGAGCAGAAAAGAGTGTGTAAATTTATTTATCAGTGAAACTACAAAAAAAAAAAAATTAAAGTGGGATTAAACTCCCATACATAGTTTTTACCTATAGGTAAGCCTAGAATAAGGCTTACCTATAAGTACTGTAAATATCTCCTAAAGTGCAGTTTAGGAAATATCTACTGTGCGTGCAGCCAGTGACATCACCGTCGCATGCACTCTGAAAGAATGGCTAACCGGGCCTTTCCTTCAGAGTCCTGTGCCATATATGGCAGCTCCCGTGCGCATGCGTGGGGGTGACGTCATTGTGGCTCCGGCCACTCACGAGTCCACGAATCCGGAAGGAAGAGCAAGTGAAGACGGAACCCCTGTCAGCGGTGACAGCTAGCCGCTGGAAGGGCTTTGTTCTAAGGTAAGTTTTACATAATGTGCTAGTATGGGATGCATATAGTGCGTACTATCACATTATAACTTTGCCTTGCAGGTTAAAAAGAAAAAAAAAACGCTGGCGGTTTACGACTGCTTTAATATCAATTTGAGGTGTGCAGACTTCCAGTGCCTGCATGCTTGTTCCGGGTATTAATTGAAGTCAATAAATCAGCATAACAACCAGGTAATTTAAGACAGAGGTCAGCGGTGGTAGCCCATATAAGTTATTCAGTACAGGTTCCCTTTAACAGGCTCCCATTCATATGCTGCAAGAGTTGGCGCAATTTTTTGTTGCATTTTCACAAAATAAGGAAGAAAATCTTTTACATGCGATTTACTGCTTCTGTAACAGAGTGCCTGTCACAGATGACATTCCCTGCCCATAAATGACAGAACCAAGGCATTGTGCAATCATAGACATTTAATGTTTATGCACAGGCATACATAGCAATTGTTAGTTACATTTTAACAGCTGACAGACAGGAAGGAGAAAGTGCAGCAACGGTGAAATCTATATACACATATAGTACAACACAGGATCAGTTGTATGTGGAATCACACTCACCTATGCATAAATACTTTAGCTCTTTAGCTCCAAAAAGACTTCATAGGCATATAGTGTACCAGACGTATTTACGGAGACATTGCAAAGAAAAATGATGTGCAAAGCACAGTACAATCAAACTCGCCTCCCATCGGTTTAGATCAGTCAGGACAAGCAAAAGTAATTGTTGGTTGGCGACTTTGCACACTGGTATTTGCTTTATTAAATAAACATATTAAAACAAAAATAAAACCTAAATGCAAAAAGACACAAATGCAACAAATTGAGATATTATAGAATACACAAAATGTAGAAAACCTGGGTCTTCCCAGGAACATATAAAGGACCTTTAAAAAATCCCTGCCAAAATGTTGTGGTTTATGATGAAACAAAGGGTTTGCTACATGGAAGGGATCTTTCACATGAGCTTTCAGTTTTTCAGGCGGACCTGATTGAAAGAGTTTATCTACACCCACCTATCACTAAATCCGAAAAACACACGGAAGAGGACAGTGTCCTTTTCCATCTTTCCAGGCGTAAGAAGGGTACAACTATAAGAATATCGGAAGAAAATGCCATACGAGGCACCATCGCTCAGTTTTTGTATGGTGTGTGCACAACTTTCAACATCCAATTCAGACTTTTCAAACAAAAATGTCTGAAAGGGACAAACTCCGAAATTTTTCTTGTACGTGAACAGAATGAACGTTTTTTTTTTAACGTGTACGGTTTTCGTAAGAGAAAAATGTAATACGAAAGACTGAGCATGATCAGAAACACTAAACTAAGAAAAGCCTTTGTTGTACGAGAATTTTCATACATTAGTTCCATCCTCTGTTTCGATTTGCTGTTGTTCACCCGATTTTCTTATAGTGTGTACCCTCACCTTTAAACACGATGGATCAGAGGTAGCTTGATGTAAACGGACCCAAGTCTGTTTACATCCGGTCACCCATAGAGCTGTCACAGGTCCGCCAGACACAAACTCAGCAGGCATAAATGTAGAAAAACTGATATCCATCCCGTTCAGCTCTCATTCAGAAGAACAACTACTCACAGATCCTCTGATGAATGGAGCGGAGGGGCTCCATGTGAAAGCCCTTAGACTAACCACACTACTTACCTGTGCTATGACTGTCACTGGCTGCATGAATAGTAGGGTCCATGAGAACTGCAAATACTTTGGCACTGTGTGATTGTCTGCAATTACTGTGGGTTACTGCCATTCAGTTCACCTATATTCTAGAATTTAAAGTGGACTCCTACAAAACAACTTTCACCCCTACAACCCCAATCCAAACAATTTAAAAATACATTTTATTTTACTTTTTTCCATTTTTTACACTGCTGCCCCTCTCTTATAGTCTCTAATGATGTCTCCTGCACTCCTGAAACCTCCAGGGATTTGCACGTCACCTATCCCAGGAGGCATCAGCTTCAACAAAGTGGCAGGAGGAGGTCGGACCTGCCAGCATGTCATTCTGAACTAAGAACAGCCAGCTCCAGATAACATCAGAAAGGAAAATGGCGGCTCCAGACCTGGCATGCAGCAGTGGATCGACGGATTAGGACAACACTAGATTTGCTGGGTGGGGTGTTTACGTATATTTTTGAGGACAACTGTGTGGACAAGGTAAGAGGGGAAAGGAAAAAAAAATTAAATGAGGAGTAAAACTCCCCTTCAAGTGATACCCATTATTGGCCAATAAAAGGTATACATTTCAACTACAAACCTTCTGCGTGAAGCAATGCAAGACTCTAGTATTCTTATGTTGGTTACAAAGCCTATGATCAAATGCTGGACATTACTGCCATTTTTTTTCTGGCATAGTAGCAGGTTTGTGGATATGTAGGAGAACCCTAATGGAAGCCTGCATACCTTGCACCACAAGCTAGACTGGTAATGCTACTGAAAATGTGGTAATGCCCATTTATACTGTGCAGTACCTAAATCTGGACTAACAAGTTCTGCAATATTGTAATATAGAACCCTGGGTCTGATCATTCAGTACATAATCTTTTGAGAAATGTATACAGTCAGTTCTATCTCATTGACTACATCATATGACACAGTACTGAGATATATTTATGGAGCAGTTCCATACATAGGAGCATCGAAAAATGTTGCGAGTTTTCATTTTTGCAATACACTGACATTGAATATTTCCTTGGGGCAATTCCATCTTTTTCTATAGAGATAGCAAATTCAAATTTCTTGACATGTCACACTGAACAGTGTAGGCCTGGCTTCCTGCATAGAAGTATGAACTGGACATATATATCAAAAGGTTCTTATCTGTGACGCCTGTTAAATGTTTCTATAGTGAGACCGATAGGAAAGTTTAAATGTTATCAGTAAGAACCGCAATACATGTTTACAATGTTCTTTGAAGCCCCAGAATGTTGAAAAACCTAAATGCTCAATTGAACCCTCTCGATTTATTTCTGTAATTCACCCAGGCTGCAAATACATTAATGAATATGCCGATCCTGTACTTTTTTTGTTTTACTCCTCAGTGCTGCAGCAATAGTTAAATTACCCTGTGCTGGCAGTACATAGGACAGTCATAACAGTGATTAAGATTTCATACAAAAGCACAGCAGCAGCTCTCTCCAGTGGTTCAACAAGATCGCCGAACACCTCTCCAATCAACAGCGCTGCCCAAGGATCAGTGTCCAACCTATGCTTCAGCACTTAGCAGCTAAAAAAATATATACATATATATTCATTACAGTAATATATCAAGAGGGTTTAACAGGGCTTTAACTGGCGTCAGAGATCAGAAACTACAAAAACCCGCTATCAAGCCAGTAAATCATTCTACAAGAACAGAAAGAAACCTGAATACAGACACCTTTATAAGAAAATGCAATCCTCCGCTTTGCAAGGGTATGGGTAGTAGAAGTCAAACATTTTTGGTTATTAAGAATATGTTAATTATCTCTTGACCACCCTGCAAGTTGTTTGCATGAAAGTGGTTAACCTAGTTGACAGGATAAACAGTAAAAACAAACTCTAATAATAATAATAATAAGTACCTGTACTGAACCTTTTTTTTTTATAAAATGGTCTGAACAAAGAAAAAAAAAATCTACACAACTGAGGTGGATGGAGGAATCTCCCCCACTGGGACACTGATCGACTGAAAATTTTCCAACATGTCCATTCAACAGAAATCAATGAAACAATCAACTTCTGTAGAGCAGAGGAGCCCACACGCTAATCAAAATCCATCCACTCTCTGCTGGACCGGCTGAATTCTGATCAGTGTATAGCCAACGTGAGCTTTGATAAGAACTACCACCGTTCCCCACTGTTTAATAATTATACAGGGTTATCTCATGGCGATTGCAAAGCCAAGAGCACTGGAAGCTTGATCAAAGTTACAAAGGTAATGATAAAAATAGCTTTATCACTGACATTTTGAACAAGGGGCCAAAAAAACTAAAGCTGACCCTCTGGTCTGTATAAGGCAGGCCATAGCATGTTGAAAGAAAGAAAATCGCTCCATTCCCTCATCAACACAGACTGCGCTATTGTATTCTGATAGCAGAAGATTTCCCCGCCTTTAGAATACAAAGATTACTGCTGAGGGCTATAGCCGCTGGCATTGATCACATGGAAAAAAAACCCAACAGGCTGGTTGTAGTGAAGTCAATTGTTAGATCAACTTCAGTACAACCAACCTGCCCATAGATGGAATTTAGATCCATCTATGGCAGGCTTAAAGCCTAGTACACACCACGTTTTTTTCTTGTTTTAACCCAGCGGGTTGAACGAAAAAAAAAACGGACATCTCTGGTCGGAGCCGCTGTACTAATAATCCAATGTTAGTACAGCGATCTCTCCTGCTGTTCTGCCAGACCAGCTGCCATGCACACGGGCCAAATGTCGGCTGTTTTTAATTTATCCGGCCAATGGAACCCAACATTCGACCCACGTGTACTAATTAAGTTAGCAGCTAGAATTATCTGTTTTGCAAGCAACAATCAGTCATGAGTACATCTATGGATAACCCTGCTGTCACTTTCTTGGACTTTTGTCAGTGTTTGAATGGACTAATGTTAAAGATATTTTCATAAGACAATGAAAAACCCACATGTATCAAGGTTGCTGATGACTATTACCCAACAGTGAGGCTAGCCATAGATGGGTCGGAGCTTAGCTGAAATTTGAGTAGTGGGTGATCTTGCAAGCACCACCTGGCTCAATGAATGACAAATAAAATTTGACGGAGCTGGGTGGAAAATTATCGACCAAACAGGCTCGGTTCACACTGAGGCGACCTGTCAGGCGTCTTAGCCGTCTGACAAGTCGCGCTCCATACAGTACAATGGAACCATTCTAATCAGAGTGACTCAAGTCGCTCTGACTTAGAAAAAGGTTCCTGTACCTTTTGGGGGCAACTTCAGAGCCACTTGCATTGACTCCTATTACAGAAGTTCTTTGCAAGCTGCGCTGAAGTCGCGCTGCAGGGGGCGGCTTCAGAGTTGGGTGCCTTTGAAGTCGCCCCAGTGGGAACCAAGACTTACTGCGTCCTATCTGTTCAGGCAGTCAGGCAGCCATGAGTGCTGCGGCTACCTGAATACAATAGGCAGCAATGGAAAATTCTCCATCCACACTGTTTAGCGTGAATGGGGGACTCTACTAAATGAGAGGCAATGGAGCCATGTATGGCTAGCTTAAAAAGGCACAAATTTTACAAGGCATTCTTCCTGAGAATGAATTTGACAAAGGTGTGATAACAGATATACTATAGATTATATTCTGTTGGTTGAACTTGATGGGTTTGTGGTTATTCAACCTATGTAACTATATGGGTAATACAGATCACCTAGTGCAGGGATATGCAATTAGCGGACCTCCAGCTGTTGCTAAACTACAAATCCCATCATGCCTCTGCCTCTGGGTGTCATGCTTGTGGCTGTCAGAGTCTTGCTATGCCTCATGGGACTTGTAGTTCTGAAACATCTGGGGGTCTGATAATTGCTTATCCCTGACCTAGTGCTATTCTGCACAACTCCTGCGCTCGGATAAATTAACCAATCATAGTAGCTTGGCCTGGGACACAACCTTTATGGATGTTCCACTCTGTAAGCACTCTACGGTCTTGCTGCCTTCCTTCAGGATCATGGGAATCCGAATAGAACTAAGAAAAACACAAAAAGGAGAGGGGCGCACGAATGATTCAGGTACTTAAGAGAGACAGCTCATTCGATGACTAGGCTCTGATGAAGAGGGTTCGCCCTGGAAACGCGTTAGCCTTGCGTAGGACGCTGTCGTGATTCCCCCCTAGCTGTGGTGGAGTTTTACTGAAGTCACTGCCTTTGACTTACATGCTTTTGATATTGCTCCGTTTGTGAGTATATTTTATGCTTGATTTTACTTATAAATAAATGGTCTTATGGTATTGCACAAGGTCGGTGCGCCCCTCTCCTTTTTGTGTTTTTCCTAGTGCTATTCTGAACATACAATGCCTCCATACCAAAAAAAAATGATGAAGATACAATCATCCTAAACAATATGGTATGCTTCTAAGCTTAAAGCCCAACTCCAGGAAAACTTTTTTTTTTTAAGATAGGGTTAGACCTTCTGTCTGGTTTTAAATGATCGGGGCATAGGTGTGAGACACTGGATCTTTGATCTGATTTTAATCGGTGATCACAACAAGAGGACTTGATTCATGGAGCATAGTGGCTCCCATACACTAAAGGGCTTCAGAATGCACCAGGAACAAACCCAAGATGTCTAGGAGCACAAAGTGAGCTTCTCATAAGCCTAGGTTCACACTGCTGCGGGTTATAAAATCGCAGAACTCGCACAATTTCAAACCGGCAATGCAGTCCGACTTTGGGGGCAATTTGACAGACATCTGTGCGGGTTTCTGTACAGAAGTCTATTCAAATCGCCCCCCAAAGTTGCCAAAAGTAGTACATGAACTACTTTTGGGAATTGGTGCGGCGCCGCAAAGTCGGGCGGTGCCATTGCCGGCAATAGCTTGCCGATTTGGCATGCGATTTGACATGTCAAATTGCATGCCAAATTGGCCCAATGTGCCAGCTGTCGTTCTTGCGTCATTCTAAAAAATAATAAAGTGTATTTTTGGACTGCTCACTTTGTGCTTTTAGACGTTACAGGGTTTAAATGCTGTTTGTGTCCCCATTTAGGTTTTGTTTCGTCAGATTTGAAATTCTGTCTGGATCCTCACACAAGGGTTATCTTTTCTCTTTTTGTTCTGTCTGACAACTGGCACCTGTACAGTAAGGCTCTTCACACTGGCAGTGTCCTCTAAAGAGCAATCTGTGTTCAGATCTTTTATCAGAAGGCATTTGACAGGTGGTGAGAAGTTATGTCACCTCGATGCCTCATTTAACCCTGTAATGCCTCAGTTCCACACCAGAATGGCATGAATTGCATGTGGGTGTCACGCGGCCCCACTGAAGTCAATGGGTGAGTTTAACAGACAGTGCTGCTTGTCAAACTGTGCACAAAAATGCTGCGGCCATAGCAAGTGTATAGCCCTGTTCGGCTGTATTGTTACACTTCAGGATGTGCCTGGGAGGTGGTAAAACCATGGCTCAGCTGGCTGTTTTTACCATCCCCGGCCGCCTATCTTAAAGTGGAGGGGAATTGTCCATCATGGGGACACAAACATTAATAAAATACAAACAGAGGTGCTAAACCTCTCTGCCAAAAAAAAAAAAAAATGTGTTTTTACTGCTGCTTTGTCTCAGTTTGGGGGAAGAATGGGATTTCTGCTATTCTCCCCTGACAGCTCTCAGGACAGAAAATAGAGAGATGTACCCTCATTTTTCATTCTGACATTTGTCACAACATAAAGAAAAATCTCCCATATGGAGACAGAGGCAGCAAAGAAAACATGACAAAGGTGCTAACACTTCCCCACTATACATAAAAAAAAAAAAAATTGCCGGTCTGAAACGTAGATGAGCAAGGTCCACAGGTACAGTATAAAATTCCAGTTTTGGATAAAGTGTGCAAATAAGATCTGCTAGTAGAAAAGGCATGCCTGATAACGGAAGGAAAGCATGCTTATTGGTGTGATCAGAGGACAGTACAGTTTGCACAGCAAGATCCATTGTTCTGGAAGCAGGATCACCCCACACATTCTGGTGTAATCGAGGCAAATCGCAGGATTCATGCTGACGAATAAATACATAAAACACACTATATTAACCATAAGCCGGTTTCAGGATGCAACACTGATTTTATTTTATTGGCAAACAACAGCAGCTATGTTTAAATTTGAGGTAGAAAGACAAAGTATTGGGACCAAAAGGCCCCCAGGGTGAAAAAATACATTTTGCTTCATCTTCCTTGTATCAACCACTTTGATACATGGGAAAATGAATATATACTGTGTATAGAAGGCAGTCTATGTTAGTAAAATATAATAACTGTAATGATCAAGAAGTACATTAACAACGTAAAATAATAAAGCTGTACAAACAAAAAGTAATAAATAAAGAAAATAGAAATTTGCATTTTAAGATGCTGATTTTTGTACAAAGGTTCTATAATTCCAGTGCTAAAAGAAAAAAACAACAACAAGGCATTGAGCGTTTCTCTAAAATAAAAATACAAGGGCCACAATTATCAAAGTGTTAGAAGGAAGGCTGCTTTCAGTCTTAACTTATACCAACTAATCAGATTCTTTTTTTACTCTGCTGGGACTGGAGAGAATCCTGCCCATGAGGGCAATGTCAGAAGGATAATCCCTCATTAATAAGACCGTTCAAGCAAAAGTGTGAAATAGAAAGAAGAAAGGTGTTGCCCATAGAAACCATACTTTTATACGTTTAGGGCTGGTTTACACCAGAAAAGCACTATATGTGCTGTGTAGCAAGTCTCCACACAGCTACGCGTTCCAACGCAATGCAGTGCCAAACAATGCAATAAAATGCCTAAATCATTTTATCACAGCTCACCAATGCAATACTTTAGTGCGAACAGGCCTATGCAAAGCAAGGCTTTCTCCTTGTCCTTGCACTGTGTCTATATTGGGCAACACCGCCCAACGTGGCACGAAGGGACTGGTGTAAAGAAGCCCTTAGTGTGCCTAAGAAAACTCAAGTTAGTAGCTTGCTGCACATTAAGCCTTCATGGCTCTTTCAGACAGGCGGCAGGGGGTGGTAAAAACAGGCAGCTGAGCCACAGTTTTACTGCCCCTTGGCCTCCAACCCTAACTGTAACAATACAGCCAGACAGGGATGTACACATGGCACAGCCACAATGCTTCACGACCAATGCATTTTTAACTTAGGGTTCATAGTTTGACAGTTGGCACCGCCTGTCACACTCACCGATTGAGTTCAATGGGGCTACACCAAAACCGTGAGATGAATGCTTGGCTCACAGTTGCAACATGGTCCTGCAATGTAAAACTGCTGTTCGGCAATTTTACAAGTAATGTGATAAAAAAATGGTGTTCAGGAGGTAGCAGTAGCGCCACTACTATATTGCCACAGATTGCTTTTCAGAGGGCAAAAAGCAGTACCACAAGTCTGAAAGAAGCCTTGCCTTCTATTCTTCCAGATACCATACCGGGCCCTATTCCCGATAAATCAAAACTGGTTTCTATGACTTATAAGAAGAACATTATATTATATATATATATATATATATATATATATATGCCCATCTATGGTAAAGATTTTGCATTGACTGTATTTGTAATCACATTTGAAATTTTAAGAGATTCAACCCAATTCCATCTAAAGCATTTTTAATGCAGCTTGGAAAGATTAGAACTATCAGATTTGAACGGTTTTCTGTGCCCCCATTAGAAATATTTTCAATGTGACACCAGGACATGATGAAGGGAGGTAACCTTTCTGAATTCTATTGCAATTTTTTTCATGGTTTCCCCATTGTAGAGAGTTCCTATTATTGTCTGTCACCACAACAGGAAGTGAGGGAAATCTCCTTAAAGGGGGCACGGATAATGATAAACACTTCTCCACCCTATCCAACACCACGTTTTAGCTATAGTTTGGGCTTTTATGACAAATATGGTTTAAATCTAAGTGATGCTGATCACACCTTCAATGCCACATTCAGAGTATTCTATGCATAAAAAATCTACATACTTTCCCCTCTTAATCAATGATACATTTGTTACATGTTTACACACTTTGATACATTGCGGCACTATCCATTTGTTGTAGCATGCTGCAACATATGGCATCGCGCGTCAGTCGCAAGAAGATGGATCTTGTCCAATTTAAGACATGTGATGGCAACCCAGTTAAAATGAATGGGCTGCCTTAACCCAATGCACAATACTGTGCAACATAACGTGTGTGGATGCACTGAACAAATGTAAATAGGCCCTTCAAAAAAGAGAACATTTTACTTGCTGTAGTTCTGCACAGTGACTGCCATTTCCAACATTGCCACATATCTGTCAGCCTTCTGAAGCTAGAAAACATACCATACCCTCTTGAAACCAAATCTTAACCTAACTTAATATAAAAGTATATATAAGTAGATACTAGGCCAGTATTTATAAGAATATCTTTAGGATGTTTCCAATCCAAGAGCATCCGTGATAGAAACAATTACCAACATTATAAAGTGGGGTTTGAGGCTGAAGAGGCATTTGGATGAATATAATACAATTGTATGTAGGAGGTCATGTACAAAAAATGAACTAAGCTATTTTGGAGCATGTTATAGGGCCGAAGGCCTAAGGAGCCCTTCCACTGAGCCTTTACTATTCCTGGGGTTACAGACAAGCAAATATCCTAGAGAAGAAAGGGCAGAGAGATATCTACTTATCCTCATACAAGTAGCCCGAATGCCTGGACTCACCACAATACTCTTAATGGTGATAGCAGGCACAGGTTGTCCTTAGAAACAAAGGAAAAGATCAGTTCCACTCACATTTTTGAGCATATTTAGCATACAATAAACAATAGAACTCGCTGGTTTTAGTAATGGTAAACATATACCATTAAATTTAACACAAATCTTTGGAAAGTTCTCTGTGTGAACAAAGGTGCGAATTAAACGCACCCAATCTTACTTAATGAAATGATACCTAATACCTTGTATCCTTCTACTCATTATCAATTGCATTGTTTTGTTGAGTTTTAACACCTTTCTGATGACCCATTTAATAGCCACAACATATCTTCTTATTAAGAACACTGGTATTTCAGCGTTTTCTTTGTGGTTAGCGGAATCTGGTCCCATGAGACCATAAACATCTTGTTTAAACTTCACTGGCATTTTCCAATGATGCATAATACAGCTCCAATGAAAACTGGTTAAGCTGTGTTTATAATACCATTTCACCTTAGAACTATAAAAAAAACTATTGGTGACCTTGGTCAAACATCATTTGGTAAAATAACCACTGAAAAATAAGGTCCTTATCCAGGGCTCTGGTATCCATATTTGGCCATCATGGTGCTTCCAAGCTGTTTGGTTTGGACACCTCTACCATTAGCAGACTGTTAGGATCCATGGAAAGCTCAGGATGTTGTTGTGGCTGTTGATGGTGGTAGAGAGTAGCCTGCATATCCACGTTGATGCAGAACAGTCCAGGTATCAGGTGCCTCTGATATTCCTCCCATTTCTGCATCATGTCCATTAAGGAGGTATTGCTCCTAATCCACCTGGGCAAAGACTCCGTGGCTCCAAGGACCAAGGGAACAGGAAGGCTCTGAGATCTTCTGAGCTCCAAATGGTAGTAGAGCCTAGAAAAATGTGAGATAGATAGTTAGAGAAATTGAAATTGTATTTCCTTTGGAATTTCTTGATAAAACACGATTCTTTTCAATTAGGTCCACCTTTTTGAAGGACAGGTGAACGTATTAGCTGGTTACAAAATTAAACAAGACCTCCTACGCACATTTTATTCACCATCTATACTTTCTTTTGAGATTACTGCATTTGCACTTCTTATCACTTTGTGGATAATGATATTCAAATCCATGCTACCACTATATAGCCTTTTAATAACGGATTATAAAATAGAATGTCATTGGTGGTTGATAAAGGTTTTCATACCACAATAATCTACAATCCTCATTTGAATATCAATTTAAAAACGTTATTGAGAAAAGAGTAGAAGGCCCATGTCCATGGGTTTTTGTTCACATCAGAACATTTCTTCTCCCAAGCCAATGGAAATGCAGATGCATCTTAAAGCAGGGTGATGCAGCTTAGAGGGAGGTAAACTAAAGACCAAATGCACCTGTCAATAAACGGTAAGGGTTTGTGTACAGGGGGTGCCTGAGTCTGTTCACTGTAATGCCGGACATATTTCTTCCACCCAGGAAACTCAACTGCAGCATATAGTGTGTCATTAAAATGAATGGAATCATGTAAGGCACCATTCAGGTGATTTGGAATCATGGGCAGAATCGCACACGATTCCAAATCATGCGAAAATCACAGCAAAATGCACAATGCACATTTGGGTGCTGTTCCTCCTTAATGGCACCCAAAACGCAGCACAATGTCGGTGCAACAAAATGTGCAAGAATCACAACAAAACACACATGTAAGATGTACCTGGCCCTGGGCCAAAATTTGTTCCTTGAGCTTCTTTGCCTGAACAAACGCGCATAGGAAAGCCATTCCAATAACAGGCCTGCCCTCTGCGCAACATGCAGAATTGTGTAAAAATCGCCCACACAAAATTGCAAATGGGAATGCAACTTCCTGCTACTCAAAATGTGAACAGAACCTTAATGACAGGCTGTATGCTGCACCTGGGCTACCTGAAAAGAGGAAATATGGCAGCCATTATGCTAATGGGCATAGACAGCCTGTATGTAAGCCCCATAAATGATCTCAGAAGCTTCTCAAACTAATGTCAAATGCAATACACCAAAAATCATGCTGCATTTGCCCACTGACACAAGTCCGAAGCACTTCAATACAGGCCCTAAGGGGGCTTTTAGATCAGAAATAGCAAGCAGCAGTGGTGAGTATGAACCCACAGCAGCCAATCACAGATCAGTGTTCATTAGCTCATTCTAAGCTGCTAAATGGCGATTTTTGATGGTTAGCGGTGGCTTCCTGAACATCATGGCTCTCTGCCCTAGATAAGAACAGTATGTGCAGAGAATGAACCCAATAAACATTTTATATGATGTTGATCAAATGAAAGACCTGGAGACACAGTTACTGCCCATATCCTGCCTCTACTATGGGTTCAATAAGACTTAATTAAAACTACAAAGAAAAGCTTCATGGCTGAAAGGGTTTGCTAATAATTGTTCAAGATATATCAGTTTATATCCTGTTTTGAATATACATGGAATACACATGGACTTTAGGTCAATTCGGCTGATCATTGGATTACTGTCAACATTAGGTCCTAAAAACACTGCACATTCTACCTATTCTACATGTAAATCCTTCTGCAACAGTTGACGTAGGCCCTGTAATTATATTAAATCCTTCTGTTTTTGATTGTTTTCCCTGCTACATTAAACCTGGGTTTATGGGCTTATAATATCACTGAAAATAAAATCCCTCCTAAGCGAGACTAATTTTGGCAAGGATAAAGCTGAGAACATTTGAGAACTTGGTAGCTGGTTTATTCCTGCTCTTTGTACAGCTCACAAATGTGTGTTTCTCATACTAGTAATTATTGTAAAAGATAGTCTTATGTTCTAAACATAGATGATGTAATCTTAGATGACAGATTAGGATATAATTACTCTTGAACATCAGGTCCCTCCAGAGATCACATGTGCCCTCTCACACTAAGGTTGGCCATAGACGGTTCAAATTTCGGACGGTTCAGCAAGAACCAGCTAAGATTTGAACCGTGTATGGGCGGCTGAATGTACCTAGTTGATCGATCAATTTGGGTACAATCAGCCTGCCGGATTTACATGCGATTATCACCACTAGTGGCTACTATAGCCGCTAGCAATAATAATTGCCTTCACCCGGCTACCCCCCCCCCCTCCAGAAGGACACAATGTCTCGGCAGGAGGGATTCCCCTGCCAGTCTGTCAGTCGGTTGCTGACTATGTTGATGGGGGAATCGTGCAAATTTCTGTCCTGCAACTGGTGGTTGCAGGACAGAAATTTGCACTGTCTATGGTCTGCCTAACACTCTTTATAATCTAACACTACCCCCCCTTTTAATCCTAACACTCAAGCTCTCATCTAGTGTGTGTTTAGCCATGCTTTGTGTATTATACAGGTCATAGGCGGTGCAATTTTCTTTTCCCCCAGGGGTTGCAGGAAAGAAATTTGCGCGATCCCCCATCAACACAGACAGTGCTGACAGGGGAATCCTTCCTGCCAAGACATTATGTTTTCCTGGCGGCAGGGGGAGGGAGCCATCCCTGCCATTTGAAGACAGTGATTATGGCTAGCGGCTATAGCAGCTGCTAGCAATAATCGCAAGTAAATCTGGCAAGCTGGTTGTACCCAAATTGATTAATCAATCAACTTGGTACATTTAGTCTGCCCATTTATGGTTTGAATCACGAACTGGCCAAGATTCAAATCATCTGTGGCCGGCCTTACCATTGATCCCTATGTAATATGCATTTTGCTAGATACTGCATCAGAGACACAGCATAAATGACTGTTTATGAGTCATTGAAGAACACAGCTGGGGATCCTGGCCATACACCTGCCGAAGGAGTGTAAATAAATAAAATTTGTCACCTAGATTTCACAGAGAGGAAATGCATTTTTCCATGTATATCTATCAATTATGAACCAAGAACCTTGTGAGAGCTTTCAGAGCGACCGGTTGGCCTAGGCATGGTCAGCTTTGTCTATTAAAAAAAATGCCTACCACACTAGCAACTACTGCCATATATGATCATGAACTGGGTAGGCAGTATATTTGTAGACCCCTTTTTTAAATTAGTTTATCAGATTTCATAAAGACATTTATATACTCTGTTTTTACCATATTATGTTTCCTATGTAGTTTTGAATTAAGAGCCGGTTCACACATAGATGATACGACTTCAGGAGCGACTCAGCGTGATCCTGCACAGTGCGACTTCAGCGCAGCTTGCAATTGACTTCAATGCAAGTCACCCCCAATGTAGTACAGGAATCTTTTTCTAAGTCAGAGGCAACTTGAGTCGCTCCTATTTGAACAGTTCCATTGCAATGCATGGAGCGTGACCTGTCGAACTGGCTCTAATAGCGTTGTGTGTAAGAAGACTGGTCAACGTAATCAGTGTTGTAAGATTTTTATCTCATAGCGACACCTGCAGTCTAAAATATGAAACACCCAAAAATTTGTAATAACGTCACGATCCAGGTGACAGGAAAGTAGCTGAGCAGTGGGTAATGTAAAAGGTCTCATCGATGGTGATGATGTACACTCCATTCCTGAGGAAGTCACGGATAACAAAATACGCTGAGTGAGAGGGGTTTGCTTCTAGGAACTAACTGCAGATGCTAAAATGGAAGCTGCAAAGTAAAATGCCGCTTTACTGTGTTGTTAAGCACTGAAATTGATTATTGCTTGTATTGTATTGATGTATTGTTCATACAGTTTTACACTATGAAAATCTCTGTGTTTTAAAATCCTCTGGGATGGAATACCTATGCGGGATGCTGGACAAGTATATGGATATATAAAGTTCAGAGTGGATTTTCATTATCATTATCTCACTTTCTGGCCCTGCTTTTCAGATGTGGACCAACATAATCCACAGAGTATGAATTCCTGACGAGGACACTTTGGTGAATTGCACAATTTATCTCCCCTCTAAACACAAGACTATTAAAATGTAGTATTTGTTATATTGGTTTGGACTTCCTAAATTTGGATTATTTTACTAAATGGACTACTCTATGGACTATTAGATATGTGATTAGTGCATTTGGATATATATTCATACCTTTTGTATTTTATGATTCATAAACAATTTTAATTGTGGATTTTAGTAACAAATCTATTTATATTTCATCATTCACATATATTGATTTAGCATATATATATATAAGTGCACTTCATTTTTATTTTGTCATCTCACTGATGAAATCACAGCGGCTTAGTTTAGGGTTTTTTATTTAAAGTGGTAGTAAACTGAGCTAATACAAAATCCATTGAAAGGCAGGGCTTTAATAATAAAAAAGAGACCCCAGAAGTCATAAATCTCCCTCCTGCCTGTTCGTGGGTAATGTGATCTGCTCACATGTGCAGCTCAGACCACATTTACGGCCCGCTCTGCATGTCACAGCAATGTCGATTCCGTGCGCATGCGCGGGAGTGACCTCACCACGGCACATCCATTCAAGCGGCCAAAGATTCCTAACCCGGAAGAAAGACTGGCTAAAGATGGAAGCGCAGGAGAGCCATGACAGCACGGCACTGGAGGGTTCTGTTTGTAGGCAAGTCTGTGATAATGTACTAGAATGCATTGCATAACTGTATATTATGACTTAAACCTGCAAGGGGCCCATTTTTGTTGTTTACAACCAGGACTTTAGTACGCTTTAAGCATGGAACTATTACACTATTACATTTGTGTATACCTGGCTGATATGTGACTGCCCAGCTTCTTCTTAGCTTTCCTTAGAATATAGCGACATACTTTGCGTGTCTGATCTTTAATCCATCGAATATCCTCGGGCACATCAGGAAGCCATTCCAAAAGTCTAAAAGCAAAGAACAACAACAAATAATTGAAACCAACTTCCTGCTGTAATGTTTCCTTATGTGCTCTTAAGCTTCTCTCAGCTTTCAGCTCACTATTCTACAGTGCAGTGCTTGGTCTTCCAGCAGCCACATTGCAGGAGTTAGACTGCACCAGTTAATACAATATTTGCTGTGATCAGTTTTATTTCCAGAATTAAAATAAAAGGGGGGGTCACACAACTATATGGCTAATAATCTATTCTTCTACATATTCCAAACAAGGTTAATGTAGAGCGTAAGAAATTAAGGCTATGCTTCTAGAGCGCTCACATGCATTTTAACAAAAAGCAGTACACATGATCTTACCATACATAAGTCATAATTTCTGGTAAATGCTATAACACAATATAAGTCTCCATGTATGTACTGTATTTAATGCCTCAAAGTCTCTTCTGGAGACATTTAGCTGGACACACCAAAATGTGTTTCATAGAGCGGTATTTTCATCTTATTTCCACCTGCCAGTATAAGGGCACCTCTGTTGCGGCTACTCTTCCTTCCTACAGGTGTCAGTGTCCAACTATAGGGATACTTTACTTTAAAGGAATTGTAAAGTCAGAAGTTTTTTTCTCTTAATGCATTCTATGCATTAAGATAAAAAGCTTTCTGTGCGCAGCAGCCCCCTCACACTTACCAGAGGCCCCTCTCTGTCCAGCAATGTCCATGAGTGTCTCAGCCATCCGAGATTCTCCCTCCTGATTAGCTGAGACACAGCAGTGGCACCATTGGCTGCCACTGCTGTCAATCAAAGTCAGCTAGCCAATAAGAGAGAGAAGTGACGGGGCCGGGCGGGGCTCTGTGTCTGAATGGACATACGGAGCTGTGACTTGGCTCGGGTGCCCCCATAGCAAGCTGCTTGCTGTGGGGGCTCTGAACAGGAGGGAGGGGCCAGGATCACAGAAGAGGGACCAGAGAAGAGGAGGATTCAGGCTGCTCTGTGAAAATCCACTGCAACACAGCAAGTAATTATAACATGTTTGTTATTTTTATAGGAAAAAATATGAGACTTTACAATCAATTTAACCCCTGCAGCTACATATACTCAAGAATAATGTGAAAATTAGGGACAACAGCACTAAATGCGCAGCATAGGGTAGTGGTTGTGTATGAAATCATATCAAATAGAACTGAAGTTACATTTCCTAACTAGATCCCCATACCTTGTTTTGTGGATATGACTCTTTTTTTTAAGAAAAAGCAACTCTTGGGTAATGATATAGATAAAGGATAATACTGCGCTTAATCTAATGGGTAAAATAAAAGCAGCTGGCACAACAATAACCTTATATTGTCTAAATAAAACAAAAACCAAAAAGTGCAGCGCTGATTAAATGTAGTCAAATGAATGTATCAACAAATTCATTGAAAACAGTCCAGATAGTTCACACTGGTATGTATATAGTCCTAATGGTCAGGATCCAGGGTTTGATAATAAGACACGCTTTCTCAGCTTGTAGCAAATCCAATATTGGGAATAAATAAATACCCTTACCAGATATACTCTGGGGAAACGCCTTAAATCATGGATGCGTTCCAAGGAAGAGATCTTTCCACCAGCTTCGGAGCTCCAGTCAGGCAAACCCGATCCACAGGAAACCTCCACCTCTAAGGGAATAACCATACATCCAAGGTGTCCAGAGAAAGTACAGACACTCGGAATGGTAGGTAGCAGTGCCAGAGGAGGTGTCCACAGCTAGGGAAAGAGCAACATTGAGGTCTTCACAAGGATGAAACAAGGGCCTCCAAAAGAGGATAGGCGGTCAAGTATTTCGGTCAGAAAACCACCCTGGTCCTGGTTAGGTCCATACACGTTAGCCACTTGTCTTTTTAAAGTCCAAACAGACACAGAACTCCCTCAGATTCCCCTCTGAGTTTCAGGTCAGAGCTCTGTTTGTACTTTCTCTGGACACCTTGGATGTATGGTTATTCCCTTGGAGGTGGAGGTTTCCTGTGGATCGGGTTTGCCTGACTGGAGCTCCAAAGCTGGTGGAAAGATCTCTTCCTTGGAACGTATCCATGATTTAAAGCGTTTCCCCAGAGTATATCTGGTAAGGGTATTTATTTATTCCCAATATTGGATTTGCTACAAGCTGAGGAAGCGTGTCTTATTATCAAACCCTGGATCCTGACCATTAGGACTATATACATACTAGTGTGAACTATCTGGACTGTTTTCAATGAATTTGTTGATACATTCATTTGACTACATTTAATCAGTGCTGCACTTTTTGGTTTTTGTAACTCTTGGGTAAACTGTAAAATTCCAGTCTGATAATTACCTGACCGTGAAAGACAATGCAGATTCCAGAGGTAAAGTGTAGGGCAGCATCAATGCAGATGCCAAGCGTACCGGCAGCAGATTAGATATTGATAGGTATACACTGCGCTTCTCTGTACAGGCCTCCAGTAGTGCTGAAAAGACAGAAAGTGTTAGTTCTCTATATAGAAGCAGCACCTTCATCACAGTATTGTCTGACTGCTAAGTATGAATTGCCATCTTCATGTCCAGTTCCTCGTGGGAAGGACCGTTTAAAGCCAGTGCTGCTGGAATCAAAAAATCGAATTCTCAGTCTTCCTTATTCTGTCATTTTATGTATCCAGCCATCCTTTTACATCCTGTGTGGGGGTCCAACTTAGCCACTTTCTTTCAGCTGGCGGGCTGATGCCCATTTGGGTGGTACAATGTCCTGACATTTGTTTTTATTGGGAGTGTACAAAAGTACACTCCATTGTAGTCTCCACGCAGCAGTGCAATGCGGTGCAGTGACCTGCAGTTCTACCTGATGCATATGTCTGCAATTTTCCACAACGCACATCTCACCAGCATTGTTGTGTAAACGGGGCACTTAGACAACAATTGCTGCCATAACAGACATTCAGGTAGAGAAAAATGCCACTCAGTATACACTGTGTGAATGAGGCCCCATATATACGTACCATACTTTCACAATTTTGTATAGTAGTTATGTACTGTTATGTTGTTTTTTACTGATTATTTTCTGCCAAACCAGTTTGTAGCCTGATAGAATTAAGGGACCTGCAAACCTATTCCATTCTATCAATAAATAATGATGTTCTCTATGTATATGTTTCTTTTGCTTGTTTCTTTGTAGTATAATTTTACAATTTTATGTAATAAACTTTGCCAATTTTCTTCAATAATAAAAAAAAGAAGTATATGGGAAAGCATGCCATCTTGATTTTGTTCTTGCTGATTTTCTAAATTTTCTGCATATATGATAAATAACCCACATTTTATAACTTGTCACACTAGACGTGGCTTATTGATTATGTATAAATTCATGATTCTTTTTGGTAATTGGAAAGATGTTTGATGACATCCTTACCCTCATTTAGTCTCTGAGGAAGATGCTCAAACACATGTTCCTCAGCCTCCTCTACTGCAGCGTTTTCTGTAGACTGTTCCTTCTCCTCATTGTTCTCTTCATTCTGATTAGGTGGACTGGCAGCAGGTGGCAGGGCAAGAGGTCTCATAGGCTGTGGCCGGTTAAGTAGTCCTGTTGAAATAAGTTACACTTTAGCATTACTCCGCACTTACAATGGCAACAAACAAATGAGGAATTTGGACTTATCTGTAAATTCCATATTTGGAAGTACTGTACAGGACACAGGCAAAGTATTTATAGACCATGTGACATCCCCAAGTAATGAATGAGCAGGATGGGCTGATCTAGGCAAACAGCTGTTTCAACAGGCCCAACAATAACAAGGGTTGACAGACCCAACTTGCGGGTGCCGCTGTAAGAACCTTGCAGCTGAAAGCTGCATCCACAGAAGATTGGATGCCCAACTGGCAGAACTTTGAATAGGTATAAACAGAGGACTGGGTGGCAGCCTTTATAAACCTGGCTTACAGAGACTTAGTGCTGAAAAAGCCCCAGAAACGTCCATCACTCTGATGGATTGGGCATGTAAAAGCCCAAGAGGAGATTTGTCCTTTAGAGTGTTAGGTCCGGTGATCAGAATTCTTAGCCATCGAATGATGGTAAACCTGCAAGCAGGGTGTCCCTTGCAAGGTCCTGAGAAAAAGACAAATAGGGAATCAGTCTTGCTGAACGAAGCTGCTGCTTTGAGGCAGTCTTTTATGGTCCTGACTACATCCAGGCAATGAAGAGAGATTTTCTTTTGATGCTTTGAAGCAGGGCATAAAGATGGTAGAACTAGGTCTTGATTGAGGTGGAAACCTAATACCACCTTAGGAAGAATTGATGGCACTACCAGATCAATGTGAAGAATGAGGATCAGTCCTTTACAAGAGAGCTGCCAACTCAGCAACATGACTGACAAGACAGAATAGTTATTAAAATGGTCACTTTCCAAGAGAGGTCATTTAAGGGGATATCCCAAGTGGATTCAAAGGGTGGTTTCTGTAGGGCAGAGAGAATCAATTGAAGATCCCAAGGAAGCACGGGTTGCTACAAGGGGGGATTTATTGTGAGAAATACATAATAAAAATTGCAGCGCTAAAGAAATAAAGTTCAAAGTAAATCATAAAATATAGTCCATATAGTGCTTGAACTAAACTAAAGTGCATAGTGATAGATGAAAAGAAAGTCCATTGAAGTAATATCCAAAGAAATATGATCGTTTAGATGAATATCCACCTCCACCCCAATAATAAACAGGATCTGAGCTTACCAGATCTCTAGACTCCACGCTATAGGAATCTAGACAAGCATTTAAATAATGATCCAGCACTCAAGGCGAATCCCTCAGTGGTTAGACCGGAAAGGAAGGCAACATGGCTGGCCAAACAAACCCCTGGCCTTCCCCAGACCTGACCAATAAGGAAGAAAAAGAGGGTCCAGATAGTGTAAAACCGTAAAAACTTTTATTTTGAGAAAAGGTTACTAAACACTTACAGCAATCCAGTGAGTGGTGTGGTTAGTTCACGATGACGTCACTTATGACGAAACATGTAGGGCGTAGTCTATGTCTGAACTAACCAAGCCAATTGAGCTTGTATACAAGTTGTTTTTTATCCTGGGAACTACCATTTTAAACCGTATAAAATTCAAAATACTAACCGCAACATACAAGGCTATTCACAACATCACCCCCAGATATAACACCAACCTCATCTGCAGATATTAACTAAAACATCCTCTCTGGTCTTCCCAAGACCTCCTGCTCTATAGCTCACTTGTTGCCTCCTCCCACATTCACCTCCAGGACTTCTCCAGAGCATATCCCATCCTCTGGAACTCCCTACCCAATATGTCCGGTCAGCTCCTACCCTGACCTCCTTTAGGCAATTCTTGAAAACTCATTTATTCAGGGAAGCTTACCTCAACACCACCTAAGAACTGTAACCGAGTCACCTCCATCAATCATCCCCCACAGCTATTACCTTTTGTACCACCTGCCCCTCCCTTTAGATTGTAAGCTCCATTGTAATAGTACTATCCCCCTTCGTATTGTAAAGTGCTGCTTAAACTGTTGGCGCTATATAAATCCTGAATAATAATAAAAATAATAATACCTGGTCAATGCCCTGGAAGCTGGAAATCACTGAAGTAGACACTGCTATTCCAGTGATCTCCACTTGTTTCTGGGTCCCATGCTGAGTGGCTGCCCTGCTGCATTTAACACAGGAGGTTGGCCACTTTGCATGAGGTCCATTCACAGAATGCTTTGCATGTTCTGAATTAATGCAAGTGTACTCTGATTGGAAGAGGAGGAGGCTAAACTCTAAGTGATTAAGTTGAAGGCCTCATACACATGGACGTTTTTTGATGCCGGCGTTTTCTGGCGTTTTTTGCAGCTCAGCCATGTTAGTCAATGGCCCCATAAAAACTCTGATGTTTTTGAGCTGTAGATGGCGTCGGCCAGCGCGTTCTGAGGCTGTAACGTTTTGGCGTTTTTTGACGCCGACGCCGCAAAACGCCAACTAATACTGTACCGGCGTTAACCAGCGTTTTTTGACGCTGATGTTTTTAGGTTGAAAAATAGCAGAGAGATGATGTTTTTTTAAAAAACGCCTATTGACGCCGACGCTCACTAATGCCGATGCATATCGCTGAAAAACGCTGATTTTTTTTCCTTGACGTCGGGCCCGACGGTTTGTTTATTTTTTAAGAAACGTCCGTGTGTATGAGGCCTTAGGATCAGATTTGAAAGGTTTACACTGAAAGTGAATATTTTTCAAATATAGCTCCAGCTTTTACACTAAAATGCAGAGATACAGGGTAACCCTGTCTTACCTGTCCATGATGCCGGGCCATATATAATGTTCAAACTTCACCAGTCATGGTGATTACACCCCCGAAGGAGTCTTCAGGAACTAGGTTCAGTAGGGATGGAGCACAGCTAATTACACATTATACTAAGTGCAAATGTGAGGACCTGTGCAGAGTCCAGTCCCTGAAGCAACATTACAGACCTTCCCCACAGCATGGGATCCAAGTACAGCTCCCAAGGTGGATCCAGATGGATCGTTTTTAATCTGTGGCATTAGAAGACAGTGAAGACTTGACTGACAAATTCGAAGATAAAATAATAAACTAGTTAAGCAGAGTCATTTCTCCACAAAAGAGAAGAGGTGCATTACCTTAGGACACTAGCCCCAAGGGGTATGTGATTGAAAACTTTGCCAGTGTCCAATCACCTGAAGGTATGGGCCTATAACCAAGGGAATACTTTGCCTGTGTCATGTACTGTACAATTAAGATCTAAAAAAATCTCATTATAGGCGTAAAAACAAACATGAAAATGACAAACATAAAAACAACAAGTGGCTAAGAAAAAAAAAAAAAGAGAAAAAAAATTATTCTGATTTCTTTCTTTTGATAAAATTACTGACCAGTTTTAATTTACAATTGTTAAAAAATACATGTTCTGATATCTGTACTTTTATGCAGAAACTATATGAAAAAACAAACATTCAAGCCCTTTCTGCAAGAAAGCTTGAGCTCAAATCAACAAGCAACCAAGCAAAACACCAGAAAGACAATCATAAGAAATAACCGTTTCTCTTTTGTGTAGTTTAAATGCCAATTCCACCTTTCATACAATGTTTCATGTTACGCTCATATTTAGGTTATAACATGGAACAGTCTACTGCCTCCCCTTCTTAGCCGCATTCTGTATATTTTGGAATTTGGCGCAGCTGTAGGTGGCTCTGCCCAGCCTGCCGGAGCGCACACCAGCTGCCGCATTATAATACAGCGGCTGGTGAGAATGGACCCGTAGAGTTAGGTGCATCAGAAGTAGTACTATTAGAAAAAAAATTAAAAATACTTGATTTTTACACATTCTTCCCCACATGCATTTTTTACATTCCTTTTTAGGTGATGAGATTTTTTTTAAATGGTTGGGTGGCATGTGAACATTACAGAATGTGTGTCGGAGCAAATAATAACCCTCAGGCGGTATTTGTCACTTGACAACAACAGTAAAGTGAAAGTAATTTATTTTTGTTGTATTAGAGCAGGGTTTCTCAACCAGGTTTCCGTGGAACCCTAGGGTTCCTCCAGAGGTTGCTAGGGGTTCCCTGAGCAATGGTCAATTTCTACCTCTCAGATAAATTCCCAACAACTTTTTTGATATTTTTAGCTATCTGTAAGGGGTCATTTTTCCCAATGACCACAAGTGTAAGGAGCATTCTTCCCAGTGACCATCAGACTAATGTATCATGAGATGTAGATTTTTCATTTTTAGCAGGGGTTCCCCGAGACTGGAGAACTATTTTAAGGGTTCCTCAGTGTTGAAAAGGTTGAGAAAGGCTGTATTAGACAATGAATCAGAAACTGCATATCTAAGTGACAGATATTTCAATCATCTTTTTCCTTACTGTAGACCAATTTGTGGAACAGAAGCATTTCTTTTTTTGTGACAGAACTTCCAGGATAAAAAAAAAAACTATGGGCATTACCAGTGGGTCAAGGCCAACGATGCAGATATATAGATGAAGCAGGCCACTTTTCATGGAAAATCTCTTGGGGCGATGGTAGAAAATAAGCAAAAACAGGACAGGCAGGAACCTTAAACCCTTGCACTGTTTTTAACACAGTTTTCACTACCTACTTGGACTATGGGAAACAAACAATAAAAATGTAAACTGCTAGAAGATAATGGTCTAATTAACATGCCACTAGAGATCAGACCTGGTGATACAACAATGACAGGTAGATCTGCCAATTACCTGATGCCTATTTGCTACTGCATGTAAATGAGGAAAAGAGATGGAAAAATAAAAAGACAGCCATGCAGTGAAATACTACAATGCATTACTGATGTACTGGATGAACAAAACTGACTAGTGGTGAGGGCTCTGAAAAGCGCACTAGCAATAAAATATCTTTATGTCTAGACCTGCCCAAATAATGGTGATTAAAGGTTCCTACAATACTCTTAAATATATTTGTGTCAGTGTGGGGGAGTCTTCCTAAGTCAGGGGAATATAATAATAGTGTGACTCTTCAGAGCCTTGTGTATATTTGCCTGAAGCAAGCTGGCTCCATCCAAGGTAAATATTATACCTACATATTAAAAGAGAAGTATGGGGTTTTTGCAGATTCATACTTACCTAGGTGGATGCAGCATTGGTCCGATGCTGCATCTGTCCCCCGCCGGCTCAAACTCAGCAATCTAACACAGTAGATCACATGGTTCTCACAGCTCCCTGAGCAGAGAGCTGGTGACTGTCAGTCACTGCTGTCTGCTCTGCACCCATCTCACTCACTGGAGCTGTGGAGGGGGCAGGAGCGGCCAGCTCAGGCTCCCAGCAGCTCGCTGAGAGGTTGAGTCAGGTGCTGATCCAGGCACGTGGGCGGATCCCAAATATATTGTCACGATACTGCCCCAGCCTGGACCGTCTCTGTGACAGACTTCAACCCGCTGTCTGCTGAAAACGGGTCACAGGAGTGCCAAACGAAACGCACTCCTGTGATTCACAGGAGAAGTACAGCCAAACGAGCTTTGGCTGTACTTCTCCTTTAAATTTGCATCACTCTAGTTGTAATCTACTCACTCCTATTTTAAAGTGTGTCTAATGCCTAACTTCTTTTTTGGTTAGAGTATGGAAAAATTAAGACGAATTTCAGGTATGGTATTGCATTAATTGCGAAAAAGCAAATCATTCTCTGAGCAGCCCCTGCACTGAGTGGCTACCCTCCTGTGTTTACAATGCACCATGGCAGCCGTTCAACAGTGGACTCACAGCTAGTGGAGATCACTGGAGTAGAAGTGTCCCCATTGGAAGGTTTCTTTTATATTCCTGCTCCAGCCCATCATTTTTGGATGTTCCCTCACTTTCAGTCGTGGTGACAATGGCCGCCGCTACAAATACAGTTACTAAGAGGGACACACACAGCAATAAAAACCTGATAGGGGTTCTACCCTCATCACTCCTAAATCTAAAACAGGAATTTTGGCTTTAGATACACTTTAACTATAATTTACATATTTAAATTAGTACAAGTCAATAAACACACATAGATGCACAGAATTACAACTGTACCCACCATTCCGCTTTAAGAAATGTAATGCATCCTTGTAGCCCTGCTTACACATGTCTTTGAGCACCTAAAAAAAAGGTAATGGAAATAAAAAACATTACACACTATAAAGGAATGTACCCAAACAATGATAACTTGCCATACATTTTGTGTAACTATCAGCACAGGGTTTTTTTCCCCCTTGCCAGTAGTTTTATAAAGAATTCACCGAGTAGACCCCCCCCCCAATACCCGCGCTCAGCTGGCAGAATTTCCATAGCTGCAGGATGCCTAGTATTATGTCTTTTTGGCACAATGTATTATTTACCTCTCCCAATTGTCAACGGCAAGAGATAAAATGGAAATGATTTACAAAAACAAATGCAGGGAGTGTCTGTGTATGCACATTAGTTGAAGAAGAAATAACTACTGCAATCTGGGGCTGCTAAACTAAGAACAAAGAAATACATAGCTTTGTAAATCTTCCCTACTAGCTGCTCTGGAGTGCCTGCAACTCTGCCCTTCCCAAGCTTATCCAGCTAAGACTGGACTCTTTCAAAGGAAGAGAAGATTAGGATGTTCCAAGTCAATGTGTGCTCTTTATGTATTGTATAGAAAAATGTGTTCATTTCTTCTTTGTGATAAGATGTGTATTGTATGCAACAATATACTGACTGTAATATTATATACTGTCTTTGTGCTTTGTAACAAGAAAATGAAAGCAATGGGTTAACTGGGGTTTGTGCCACTAAAATTTGTTCAAGAGAGTGTAGTGTACGGTGTGCGTTTGTATCTGGCATGTGGAAATGAACTGGAAGGCATGGGGTAATAACAGCTACATAGAGGGAACAGTGACAGCACATGGATACAAAATAGCTTATGGAAAGACGGTGGGGGGGGGTCGCTGGAAATTATTATGCAAAACTCCTTTTTTAATATATGAAATAGGGGAAAGACATCAATATGGGATTTTTTTTATTCAAATTAAAAACATGATTTACTGAATTATGGCCTCAATCAAATGTTATTAATGAATATTTGCAATTTAACCAGGCCCATGTTCCTAAATATGCAAATTTAAAATAACACCAACACGTAGAGAAAGCAAAATAGGTCCTGTACCCTCCTGCATTAAAGAGTTGGACAGCAAAATGTTTTTATATTTTCAATAAAAATTATCTGATTAAAAAAAAAGTTGGACCGCATTGATGTATATTGTTTCCTATTAATGAGACAACAATGGTATTGATTTATATTACCACATCAGCCTTGTTTGTTGTCATTACAAAGTCTAGCCTCATTTGTTTAGAACCTTATGCTCTTGGAAACTTAACAGCTCTTTACTTGCAAGCTGGTAGAACCAGTTCACTGGACACGCCTGGACAACTGTTCATTTAGTATTCCTAAACTTCTACAATATATCTTGGTATAACAGTTGGTTGTCAGGCAGAAAATACATTAAGTGCCATTTTTGCCAGCCTCTGTTAAGTATTATGCATTGTATTTATTACCAGGATTATGATTCAGCTTCACAAATGAGAAATATATTCAAATGAATATTTAAATATTTTTTCATAGGTAGTAAACAAGGCTTTTTGTATGTTGTAATTAGCGTCATATTTATAGGTGTTTGCAGAAGATGAAAAAGTGGAATATAAAATATGCATGTCGCATAGGTCTCCTGAACCTTTCGCTACTACACAGTAGCAGAGCAAGGGGAGTCAGGAAACTTTCACAGTGGTACACCTGCCGCCGCGCTTTTTCAGGTTGACAAAAGTGCATGAAGACGATTCCCCATTAAAACCCATGTAACTGTTTACACTGCAGGTGTGCTGCAGCTTTTCAAAAACGCACCAAAAGGCACCTTACATTGTGAGGAAATGGGAATGCATCAAAAGTGCACTTGTATGAAAGGGCCTTTATTTATTGATCCACTCAGTTATCCATTTTCTGGATTCAGCATGAATAGTATTTACAAACTGTAATTTTCAAAGTATGTCACTAGATGGCGATAGAGTGCTCCAGATGATAGATACAGTTAAATATACAATTGAAGTATAACTAAAAGGCAAAACGTTTTCTTTTAGTTTTGGATAGAGTGGAGAGGGATTAGAACCCCTGTCACTTTTTATTGCCGTCTGTGCCCGTTAAAGGGATTCACTCTCCATTTGTCATGTTTACCATGATCACCAAAAGTGAAAATAAACTCCAAATTTTAGGTTGTCCCTACAGCAGTAATAGAGGGGAAATCTTACAATGGGGACACTCATTTTGGTGACCCCGATGACATCTGGGGATCCCCCCCCATTTTGAAGGGATTTCCTCTCATTTCTTGTTTTGGCTGTGAGACCGGATGTGAAAGGAAATCTCCCCAATCGGACATAGATGGCTAAAAGACAGACAGGTTTCCTTTACTCTACCCAAAATAAAGGTTTTGCCTTTAGTTCTACTTTAATTTTATCCAGAAAATCATGTTAAAAACACTATATTTGGATTGTTACTTTGTATGAGGAAAGTTAAAAGGTATCCTTTCTTTTGACAGTTGAATAAGACTTTTAGGCTGACTATAGACGATTCAAACAGTGTTTGGGCAGGCTGAATGTACAAAGTTGATTGATCGATCAACTTGAGTACAACCAGCCTGCCAGATTCACTTGCGATTATCGATAGCAGCTGCTAAAGCCGCTAGCAATAATCACTGTCTTCTCCTGGCGGGGACGACCCGTGGTTGAAGGAAAGAAATTTGCGCTGTCTATGGCATGCCTAAGTCTGGTGTTTGAAACAAGAGACAGTGAGGTTGACTTACTAAAGGCACTGTTCACTTTGGAAGGGAATTTTTCCCTTGGCTTAGTGAATGTGATCAGAATGTACTTTGCAAAGCATATTGCATTATGTGCAAGGGAAAAAAAATAAAAATTAATAGGAATTTAGCTTGCGCATGATTGGATGGTGGAAGTCAGCAGAACTTCACCTAAGATTTGGTGAGGACCATCCAGTCAGAACTGTTGCATTGTAACAGTAACTCTTGCTACTAGAACAATTGTGGACGTTTCTGACTATGACTAGGTTCACATCAATGCATTCTTTGCATGGGCACAGCAGCCCGCAGAAGACGCAGGGGAAGATCACTACATCTTTTCAAAACTGCAGCCGCAGGGAAACCACATGCTTTTGCACCATGCGGCTTCATGCACCCGAAAATTGATGCGTTTTGCAGATGCATGGGTGTGCCATTAAGACCCCTTTCACACTTGTGCGAGATGTCCTGCAATTTGGAACTGCAAAGTCACATGACAAGTCGTTCCCCATTATTTCCAATGAGTACCATTCATATCTGTACAACTTTCAAGTCGTGCCGACTTCAAAATAGTCCCTGCATTACTTTGATGCAACTTGAGATCCATAGACTTCAATGTTAAACCCTCAAAGTCTCATGCAAATCGCACCTGAATAATATAGATGTGATTTCTGTACTACTTCTGTACGACTTTGTAATATGTTTTCATTGTGCCAAAGTTGCAACAAAGTCGGACCAAAGTCGTACTGATCCCAAATTGCGTCACAATCGTGGTAAAATCACGGCAAAAAATTGCGGTAAAATCAGGTCGCACAAGTGTGAAAGGGGCCCAAGAACTAAAAATTCTGCCTGCAGGTGTGGGAATGCATGTGCTTAAAGCTTCTTTCACACATGCAGACCGTTCATTTCATCAATTTTTGTTTTTTGTTTTTTTTAAAGATAGTGTCATTTCATCTAGAATGGTTGGAGAGTGGGGACTTTACCGGTACTCAAAAAAGTATAATTAACCAGGTATATTAAAAATTTCAAATATTTTAATAATTCATATGATAAAAATAGCACATAATAATAAAAGCACAATTTGTAGTATAATGCATATCCACTAAGACAGTCGTAACAAGGTTGTTGAGTGTTATTTCGGTATCAATGTGTAGGAGACATATATCAAGATGCCAAGATGTGGATAGTATTGGTAGCAGTACAAGTCAGGAGCCGAAGGATATGTTTTATATTGCATTTAAAGTGGTTGCCTTATTATAGGCTTACCTGTAGGTTCCCTGCATATCTCTTAAACTTACACGGTTTAGGAGATATACAGTGTACTGTGATGTGCCCAGGTCATCGGGCACATGTGCAGTGAAGAATCGGACTCCGTGCCGTTCCTTCACTGAGATCGTGCCGCAATTGGCGGCTCCCCCACGCAAGTGAGTGACGTCACGCATCTCCAGCCAATCACAGAGCCGGAGTCCGCGGCCCCGGAAGGAAGAGGGGCAGAAGATGTACGCGGCCTGGAGCGGGGACAGCGCGGGACATCGCGGGCTTCCAATGCAGGTAAGTGCCACATAATGGGCTAATATGCGATGCATACTATCCCATTATGCTTTTACATTGCAGGGTAATAAAGAGGAAGTAAAACACATCAGAGTTTACTTCCTCTTTAAAACACGCAGTAGCGTCCATGCACAGGCTCCTGGGGAGCCGGTATAGGTCTCCTACAACCCTGCATGGCTGTACCTCCTTGTCTGGGCAGCCAGTGTGAACCGTTGGTGTTTTTCTGGTTTAAACAATCGTGTCTTTCATTGTTCCCCTGAGGAAGTCCTAATCGCCAAAACATGTCAGGATATGACACATTGGATATTGAAATAACACTCAACTGTGACAACTGTCTTTGTGGATATGTATTATACTACAAATTGTGTTTCTTTTATTATGTGCTATTTTTATTACATGAATTATTAAAGAATTTGAAATGTTTAGTATACCTGGTTAATTATAGTTTTTTAAACACCAATAAAGTCCCCCTTCTCCACCCATGTCTTTGTTCTAAGTGAATATTATACGGATGAGGTACATGTACATGTATTGCAATCTAGCTGTAACCTTCTTCTGAAAGTGCAATTTAATCAGTTTAGTCAGGTTTCTTCAAAGAAAAAAAACAGATGAAGTTTACATCAGTTTTTTTTACATTTGTCAGCTAGAGTCCTTAACCACTGAGTCCCAGAGCCATTTTTTCATGCAAAAACAGACCGTCTGTCTGTTTACATCCATTTTTCGTCTGATCTGTTTTTTAAAATGGAAATCTATAGAGATGCATTAAGGCCTGTTTTTCATCTGTAAATGGATGGATGAAAAACGGACAAATGGTCCGCATGTGTGAAAGGGGCCTTACACGCATTTCTGCACCTGCATAAGTGTGAACCTAGCCTTACTCGAGAGAAAGCGGTTTCTCCAACCTCCAGACAAAGGTCATGAGGCAGTATCTGCATTGCTATACACAATACTTTAGACCCCTTTCACACTGAGGCAGTTTTCAGGCGTTTTAGCACTAGAAATAGCACCTGTAAAGCGCCTGAATACAGCCTCGCATGCCTCCCCAGTGTGAAAGCCTGAGTGCTTTCACCCTGGGACAGGGTGCTTACAGGACGTTGGAAAAAGTCCTGCAAGCAGCATCTTTGGGGCGGTTTGGGAATGGTGTATACACCGCTCCCAAACAGCCCTGCCCATTTGAATGAATGGGCAGCGTTTCCGAAGGGCCTGAAAAGCGATTCAGAAGCGCCACAACACGGGCGCTTTTAACCCCTTTTTAACCCCTTCTTGCTAGCGGCCGAAAAGCGCCATTTAAACAGCAGTAAAGCACCGCTAAAACAAGCAGCGCAATTTTAGCTTCCCATGTTTGAATCCTTTATATATGTATATTCTAGAAACCCTTCATTTCATATCATGGGCTTTGCACTGGTCGTTGGATGATTGTCTTGTCCTACCATCCCGACGCTTTGGGAAGTATACAATGAGCAGAGAGAGAGAGAGGGGGGCATGCCTGAGACTATCCAAATCACACAAAGTGTGATATAATTGAAAGAGACACATATCCTATATACAAGGTGATATCACAAGGTGATATACTGTGTTGTTCTGTAAGTAATCAAAATTTGCATAGGAATGTTGTTATATAGGCAATGAAATTCCAGACAAGATATCAGTATGCACATTTTTCTACTCTACAGATGGTGATATCTTTCCCTGAAGAAAGAATTAATACAGACAAAATTCTGAAACGCGTTGGATGAACCCTCCCCAGGATAGGTCACTGCTTCAACAGGCGACTATTTCCTGGGCTGGGTGATATCACCTTGTATATAGGACATGTGTCTCTTTCAATTATTTTCTCTGTATCTATGTATATAATTGAAAAATCAACACCAATTGTCAACAGTATTGTGTTGTACTGGTCCAATCTTGGGCATTACTTTTAATGAATTTGTTCAAATAAACTTTTTTATATTTATAATTTGAGTCAGTTGAAATTGCCTTTAAAAATCCCAACCCATAGGGGTACTCTGTTTTGTAACAAATGTAGGGATGATGGCAATTTACACCCGTTTGTGGAGGTACATTTATAGTCAAACAAGCAGCGCATTACCGCTAACGTGCCCCAGTGTGAAAGGGGTCTTCATCCTGATCTGGCCCAAAACCTATCAGTGTGTCTGTTTCTACTTATCATCCAATCACTCAAACACCACATTGATATTAGGTTCCCATTTACCTGGGGCTCTGGAGGAAAGAGTGCTTTTGACAGTCGGTACAAGTTACTGAGGTTAAACTGTATGCTGGTGTTGGTGACTCTGAGTTCATGAATGTTGGTGCAGCCATCACGGGGACAAATGTCACTTTCACCTGAGAATGGTGAGACGGTGATAGTATTCTTCAGTTCATACTGAGGCAGATTATCGGAAATTCCTCCATCCACGTACCTCTGGAAAGGTATCCAGGTAAAAAAAATTATTAATTTGTAAGTACACAGTTATAAGTATATGTACAGCAAAGTAATGTACACACACACACACACACACACAATCACTGTATACCCACTATGGGGATTTGTATGGATTTTACAAGGACTTTTCAACTATATAGTAAAAGTGAACCCCTGTTTTCATCTACTGTTTATCAACGTTTTCTCTCAATTAATAGTGAAACCCTTGGTGGATGAGTTTCTTCAGATATACAGTAATACCACTCCGAAAATTCAGTCAAATCAAAATGAGCAGGCTGTGACATCATCTACAGCATTGCAGGTAACACTTTAAACCGCTACTCTCGCCTCTTAGAGAATGAGCTGTCTGGCTAGCTGCGGGTGGACAGAGACCTTGCCATGCACTGATCCACAGCCGGCATTCACTTTGGTTGCAAATCGATAAATTCCCGCAACTTAAAGTGGATGTAATCCTGATTCATGAAATTTGAGCTGGGCACATATATCTGTAGTGTTTTCTTATCTCTCTCCAAAGTGCTGAGTCCTGTGTGTTTCTGCTGTTCCATAGCTCTGTTATTAGTATAACTTCTGACAAGTTCACTGTCAACCAAGATAAAACCAGCCTGAAATTTGTGTTGGGGGAGGTTGCTATAAATAAAATAGATTAGCAGAGAGCTTGTCTGGTTACAGTGCAGCTCTGCGCATTCATTCCTTCCTTTGCCTATGTGGAGAGGGGGTGCGCATTTCCTCTAATCTGCTGTCTTAGCTGTATGCCAAGAATCCTCTCCTACTGCTGAACAGGAAGAGAAAATCTGCAACACTATGTGCACTTTCTAAAGGGTATATAAAAGCTGAAGACAGCAGATATGCATGTAAAACTTATGTAGGGAGATTTGTTTCATCTCTGTGTATTATCTGAAGCTATTCACTTCACTGGGTATAGTAGATAGTTTACATCCACTTTAAAATGATGGTTTGCAAAACAGACAGGATTACGCTAAACTCCCGTTCCAAAACTGCTAATCATCATGGATCTGTTCGGAAGCTCAGTTGGTTAGCTTTTAAATATCTCAGCCAGTGACTAGAAGCATAGATGGACCTTCATTTTTAAAAAATTAGTTTGAATTGAAAATATACACATTAAGCATGGACAAGGGTACACTGACTAGGCAGAATTTCATCATACAAAAGAGAAAATCAACCGTCACAGTAATTGAGGTTGATAGCAATAGTACATACAGGATCTCACAGAGTACGTATCTTAGCATAGATGGGCCTTCTTTACAGCAGCTGCTGTGTGATACAAAAAACTGCCTCTTTTCATGTGAAAATAATTCAGACTGACAATAATGACGAAGGAGACTTAGCAACATTGAATTCCCTTGTCAAATTCCATTTCATCACTGAACCAAGCAGTCATAAAAAAATAAAATAAAAATATAGGTACGACAAGTGCATGTCATACCCGCTACAATCACGATATGCAGTCATGCAGAAATGTCAGTGATTACGTGGTATTTACCAGTCATATATATAGGTGGTATTTCCCAGAAAACAGAAGATACACAAAACAATACAAAGATGCAGAGTCAGTTTACTTACTACTCCTTGCAGGCATGGAGGGATGAGTCCACAATACACAGGTATAAAGGTACTGCATACACAGGCCTGAAAGATAAAAAGTATGGCGTTACAGAACTCTGGGTGCCACACATTGCTACAGCATGATGGGCTACAAATTTCCCCAAGTGTAGCTTCCATTTCACTACTGCATATGTCTAGAGCTAACCAATCATAAAGCTGGTTTGAGCTTTTCTATAGCCGTGAAAAGTCAGTTGTTTACTGGGAAATAATCTGAAGGCTAAGGGATGTTTTTTTTAACCCTGACCTACATACTCAATTATGCGTGGATCTGCCAGCCTGCTGCCCTGGGATCACCATTGTGTGCAAGCAATGAGAAACAGCTAAGAATTACATAAATTATTCCATATCATCCACTAGGCATTTTGTCCCAACTTTCTAAACCCTGCGTACAACCAGAATATTGTCAACAAGAGCATGAATTCACCGTAGACTGCAGCTCAAACACTATCTGTATTATTTGTAGGCAACAGTACACTTTAGCTAGAATATATATATTGCAATTAAAGAAAACCTGTTTAAGTTAAACCTAATGAGACAACTTTAGCAAGATAACATAGTAAGAATAGGTACTATGAACACAGGTTATATAGAGCTGGAGCATAGTGTGTATACAAGGCAGCAGTGTGTTCCAGGGGGAGAGGGGCAGAGAGACGGAGCATAGTGTGTATACAAGGCAGCAGTGTGTTCCAGGGGGAGAGGGGCAGAGAGACGGAGCATAGTGTGTATATAAGGCAGCAGTGTGTTCCAGGGGGAGAGGGGCAGAGAGACGGAGCATTGTGTGTATATAAGGCAGCAGTGTGATCCAGGGGGAGGGGCAGAGAGCCAGAGCATTGTGTGTATATAAAGCAGCAGTGTGATCCAGGGGGAGG
>BLSH010093521.1:541022-564024 GCA_018402905.1 Glandirana rugosa
CTCAGGTGGGGACTGCGCTGGACCCTTGGACAGGTAAGTACTGTAGCTGCTGACTTTTAATTTTTTTTATGGGGGGGGGGGGACACACACTGACGTTCCTCTAATTCATTTTTAATATTCAAAGCAAATTCACTCATCCATTCATGTCTTCATGCTTTATGTTGTTGAGAAATGCCTTTGAAAAACACCCCCTAGTATTTCTAGCTGTGGCCATCTTCAGTAAGGGCAGATGATTCATGTAGCATTTACTTCTAGAATCCATTTATCCTTAGCTCAGGCATGCAGGCAGGAGGGTGAAAACCTCTCCTCCAGATGAAAGAAAAAAAAATGCCTATGAAGATTCCTGGGATGTATGACATTTTTGCCTAGACCAGAAACCAATTGAAGCAACGTTAAAAAAAAAAAAAAAAGTTTAAAAACACAAGTAAATATACTATACCTTCCTATCTATTTACTAATGCAAGCAGCATAAGGAATTCAAATCATTTTGATTGAGAGAGTTTAGTTCCCCTTGAACACACTCAAGTGCACCTGTCATTTTGAGGAAACCTGTATGCTACCGGTTAGATTGACCGATCCATGGCGATGAGCCGGGAGTCCGTTCCTATGATGTTCTAAAAGCTGACCAGTGGCCTAAGCCCATAATTATCGCATTGCAAAAAGTTAAATCTGGAGTCGGATTACTAAAGGCAAATAGGCTGTTCACGCTGCAAGGGATATTGCACTTTCTGGACTTTCCCCAGAGCCTAGTGGATACGGTGCAATTTTAGCTTTTTTAGACCCCTCGTGATTATAAGCGCATTTAGCGCTGTTGTTACTATATGTACTGTAAATATTTCAATAAATATATTGAAGAAAGAATAATCCAATCACATGCAAGGAAAATAAAAACAGCATTTTTGCTTGCACATGATTGGATGATGGAAGTCAGCAGAGCTTTACTTCATTCTCTACTCAGTCTCTAGTAAATTCCTTTATGAAGTGCAAGTTTCCTTGTAAAGTGATTTGCCTTTAGTGAATCAACTGTGTTATGCGATTTACTAAAACTGGCGCATGCAGAATCTGCCGCAGCTCTGCATAGTAACCAATCCATAAAATAACAAAAAACTGTGCAACTAAAAAATGAAAGTGCTTGTGCAGAGGAAATATATGAATGAATATATATTCTATATGATATGCAAATAATACTTCATCATGGTGGTAGTGCATACAACAAAAAATATATAAGTGAGTGATTCAAATACTGTAAAACAATAAAAATTTATACACCACCAAATATGAAAGTGCTGGTGCAAAAAAACATGCGATTGAAGGTTATTGGAGAGAGTTTAGTCAGTCCAAACATTACAGAGTCCACTTAGTTCCGATACTCCCAAAGTGTGATGAACAACAGACTCCTCCACCAGGTGCAGAAAAGCGAGATGTAACTTCAGTGTCACCCAACATTCAGAACATTCAGCAGATGGTGGAAGAATGATAAAGAGGTATGGATCCTTAACTCATCTCACTCATTCGGATCACCCAGACATATATAAGAAAAAAGGCTCCAATAGTGTAAAACTGCGGATACTTTAATTAAATATAAAAGGTCGCCAAATGGCTACTCCCAATTTATCCAGTTACAATGCGCAAAATAGGTAAAAACATCCAGCCGGCTATCGTCCGTGCGTAGGACCGCCCGACATGTTTCGTCATAACTGACGTCATCAAAGGGCATTTATGATAGTAACCAATCGGCTTCCATGTTTTAGACCCCATTAGCACTAATGTGCCACTCGTTGCTTTTGCAGCGCTTTAGTGGTGTTTTAGCGGCGCTTTTTGGCCGCTAGTACGGCGGTTTAAAAAAAAAAAGGTAATAAGTCCCGTTTTGCAGCGCTTTTCAGGCACTACCCATTCATTGCAATGGCAGGGGTGTTTTGGGAGCGCCATTTACAGCGCTCCCAACCCGCCCCAAAGATACTGCTTGCAGGACTTTTTCTAACGTCCCGCAAGCACACCGCCCCAGTGTGAAAAGACACTGCAATGAATGGAAGGCGGTTTTCAGGTGCTTTTTAGAGGCTATTTCTAGCACTAAAATGCCTGAAAACCGCCTTGGTGTGAAAGGGGACTTATTGTCAAAGCTTAATTGAACAAGCTGAAGTTAGAAGCTGATTGGTTGCTATGCACAGCTGCAGCAGATTCTGTGTGCACTAGCTTCAGTAAGTCCCCTTTCACACTAGGGCCTGTAAAGCGCCTCTCCATTAAACCAAGTGTGTCCTTTCACGAGAGGAAATAAACTCCTGCAAGCAGCATCTTTGGAGCGGTGCGGGAGCGATGTGTACACCACTCCTACACCGCCCCTGCTCATTGAAATGAATGGGCAGCACTTCCGAAGTGGCTGTACACCGCTCTGGAAGCGCCGAGCGATGGCACTTTTAACCACTTCTTACCCCTTCTGAGGGGTTAAAAGTGTCCCGCTGCTGCCCGAATAGCGACGCCAAAGCGCCGCTATAACATCCGTAAAGTGTTGCTAAACTAGCGGCGTCTTACCGCTGACGCTCGAGCGGCCGCAGTGTGAAATGGCTGTAAATCTCCGCCTTTGAAACTACTGAATTACAAATATCAGGCAGTTGTAATGAAGGGGATCAGCATACTTCTTTGTATAATGGCTCCATTATGATTCTCAGCTGGAGGGCATAATCCAGATTTGCACCCCTCTTAGCAGATAACAAGGTAAAGCCACTTAAACCAAGCTAGATAATCCATTCCATTATGCAATCTCAGTGTTACACAATACCTTGCCCGTGGAATTATAAAAATATAATTGAAATTCATTATATTGAAACGGTGTGGCTAATTCATTACAAAACTGGATGCCCCCTGAGACACTCTGCATTATTATTTGGTGTATCAAGGTTGATTTTTCCATAGTCTGTACACAATACTAGTAGGTACGCCATGTTCATTAACCAGATATTTGGCATCACTATCCGAACAGCTTAAAAGAAGATAACAAACATTACTGTTGCCTCTCATTGACAGAATGTCTCATTGTAAAGGCATGCGTTATTAGCCTTCTCCCCTACTGCCTACCTCAGGAATTTGGAAGAGTTCTGTAAACTGAGCTCATATGATCATGAGTAGGAAATAAACAACTGCTGAAACATCATGACTGTACTCTGCAGTACACAGGCACAGAAGCCAATGTTATATTAATTATTAACAGTGCAAAGTGTATAGTAAAAGGTGCTTCTGTTGAGTAGCCTAGAGCAACGTCAAAGTTTCGTATTATTACTACTGTTTTCATACGAAAAAAAAAAAAAAACTTACGATCAAGACTACGCATGCTCAGAAACGAAAAAATACGTGCAAAAACTATTCAACACATTACGTCCCTTCTGACGTTGAATTCGGTCGTAGGAAATTTTTCGTATTGTTAGTATCCTCTACACTTTTGATATGAGACTAGCATCCAACAAAAAACGGACGTTCTGTCATCTGAAAATCTAAGCGTGTGTACGGGGCTTTAGCTGGCTTGCAGGCAGTGCTGAGGTAAGCATTTTTCTTGCACAACAGAGCCTGCATAGTTCCTGTGCTGATGTCATCCAACACAGCCAGAGCCAGTGAGCACCAAAGTGAGACGCAACGTCTTCCACATCATGAGAAGGCACTCCTTTCACTGACCACCAAAGGGAGGGGGCACTATTCACACTGACCACCAATGTGAAGCGGTACTCTTTACACTGATCACCATATAAGGGAACATTCCTCCCACTGAGCTGCAATTTGTGGGGCACTCCTCCCACTGACCATCACATGAGAAGGCACTCCTTCCACTGACCACCACTGTGGGGGAGAGGGGGGCACTCCACCCATTGACCATCACATGAGGAGACATTCCCTCCACTGAGTACCAATGTGATGAGGCCACTCCTCCCGCTGAGTACCAATGTGATGGGGGCACTTCTCGCGCTGACCATCGATGGGCACACTCGTTGCGCTAGCCACCAATGCGATGGGGGCACTCCTCGCGCTGACCACCAATGTGATGGGGGGCACTCCTCGCGCTGACCACCAATGCGATGGGGGCACTCCTCGCGCTGGCCACCAATGCCATGGGGGCACTCCTCGCGCTGACCACCAATGCAATGGGGGCACTCCTCGCGCTGACCACCAATGCAATGGGGGCACTCCTCGCGCTGACCACCAATGCAATGGGGGCACTCCTCGCGCTGAGCACCAATGCAATGGGGGCACTCCTCGCGCTGAGCACCAATGCAATGGGGGCACTCCTCACACTGACCCAATGTAAGGGGGAACCTTTTCTGAACACTAAACAAGGCGTAATTCAAATTCTTTGAGAAGTAGGGGCATTAAAAATACACGGCATGCATTCTAATGCAAATCAGCAATGTATGCTCCCATATTTCTACCTGGACAATTTATTGTGGCTGATTCAGGTGAACTCTCTCTATGTGCACCAACATCCTGAGCCAGACACTACCAGATGACCAATGTCAAGGCAAAAAACAGAATGCTCAGTTCCATTTTACATCTGCTATAGTCCTTCCCCAGGATGAGCCTGTACTGGGGGTCTCAGGCAATATCCAACCTATCAATTGCACAGGCAATAATATGCATGCCTATACAAAGCATATTGATTGTCATGTCTGCCCACCCCTTTTTGTTTATGGCCACTGTAAATGCAAGTTAGATTTCTGCAGCATACCAATATTCATTGGCATGACAGAGTTAAAGTGTCTCCCGTTTGTTGTCCTGGCAAGTGTGCAAACACAAGCATGTACTAGACATTGTGTTCTCAGTGCGGGGTGGCAGGAGTCATTGTGTCACAACACGCATGGATCGCTCTCTGCCAAAGTCACCACAGGGTGACCATTCATGTCTCAACAAGAATATTCTCAGCGCTCTTCAGTGTGGATATATCAGCATTGTATAAATTAACATACTGATAAAAATGACAAACCTCTAACTCATGAATTCTTATCATTAGGGTACAATGCCATGTAATAGCATCCCAATACCTGGGCAAAGTCTCATGGCACCTAACCCAAAGGAATCAGTCACTGTGTGTTGAAATTGTATGATGAAAGCACTGGCTTCGTAAGACATTACTGTATGGACATGCAAAATAATGACATTCGTAGATCCCTGTAATTAGCGAGACTTAAAATTATGAGTATCGGTGCAGTGCCTTTCATTTCCATGTGCCAAAGGCTTCCTCTTCTGTTCATGACTTATCCTGCATCACATTCTTCACCAATTTCCTGAATAAGATATGCTGCAACCACGAACTTCTGCATTATCTATGGCACATTCTTTTTTTTATAAATGGTTTATTAGGTTTCTGAAGAATATACAGAAAGTAACAAAGAACACCAACAGAAGAATACAGGAAAAAGCAAATAGGGTTACAGTGCAATAAAATAAGCAGTGTGCATTGGAAGGGGGCAGTCCAAGTGTTACAGTAGGTGCTAGAACACTGTAAAATGGGCATAGACTGGCATTCAGTAAGGACATCAGGCAATACCATACAACGTGTAGATGCATAAATACAAATGATCATAGAGTGGAGGGCAAACCTCTGGTTGAAGAGACTACAAAGAGAGTGCTGTGGGTCCCTGTATTTAGAAGAAAGCAAGAAAAAAGGTAAGGAACGCAAAAGGGAAGAGTGAGGAAATGGTGGGAAAAAGAGGAAAGGAAATAAAAAGGAGGAAGAGAAAGAGCTAAAAAAAAAAAAAAAATAGGGGGGAGAGTGGGGGGAAAAGAAGCTGGTTAAAAAGAAAACAAGATGGTTTGTGGGATCCAACCGGGCATGATGCGCCACTGGTACCATAGCACCAATCATTCTCTTCTCCACTCCTGAGAAATTTAGTCTTGGTTGCTTCCAGGCTTTGGCCAGTGTTTGACTGGTGGCAAGAAATACAAAGTTTACTGATTTTCTTTTAAGTTTAGAAAGGTAAGAGACACACCTATGGAGTGAAGCTTCCCAGGGATTCTGTCGTGGACAGAAAGTGTCTTATCGCCCAGGGAGAAATAAGTGGACTTGTATAATTCCAGAGAGCGGAAGCTGGGGTGAGATTAAATTACTGGAATATTTAATGGAGTCCCACCAATGGGTTATGAGTGTACAGGTAACCAGATCAAATTAAAGCTGGAAGCAGGGCACACTCTACAGCAGTCATGTTCACCCAGGGTTCCTCCAAACGTTGCCAGGGGTCCTTGGGCTGTGGCTGATTGAACTTCCACTTGATGATACCTGCATAGTTCCATGCCCAAAGCCACTTGGCAAAGTCAACGGCATGACATCAATCCTTTTTTTTTTTTTTTTTACTGGAAGGCACCTTTCACACTTGAGCGACTTGAAAGTCGCTTGATTTTGATGTGACTTTAACCAATGCCTGTCTATGAACCTCAAATCGCATCAAAGTCGCACCGAAGTAGTGCAGGGACTACTTTGAAGTCCCTGCAACTTGAAACCGCACAGATCTGAATGGTACTCACTGGAAATCATGGAGTACAGCTTGTCATGCAACTTTGCAGTCCCAAATCACAGGACAACTCGCACAAACACGAAAGGGGCCTAAAGGTGACATTCTGTCAGCTACTGTAAGGAGGGCATTCTTTGCACTGACCACCGATGTGCAGGGCATTAGCCCAGTGCTCCCTGATTAACTAATCCTAGCAGGGGTTCCCTGAGACCTGAAACTATATCAAGGGTTTCTATGGGATAAAAAGTTTGAGAAAGGCTGCTCTACAGTATTGCCATGGGGCAATGTATGGGCTGCTTGTAAGGATGCCAAAAGCACAGCTTGAGCTCCTGTGTAACATTTCACCAAGTTTGGAACACTTATGTCGTATTCTAGGTTTAATTTTAAACTTCAATGCATTATTATGGATGGCCACTTCTTCATTGTTTACCAAAAATAAATGAATGTATCCAACTGAATCTTACCAATCAAAGTTATTGCAATTATTAGATACCATCAAGACTGTAAGCACTAAAGCCATATGGGGGAAAATAAAGATTACAGAAAATATCACGGGCAATTTAACTTAAAGGGGTTGATTTAGTAAAACTGGAGAGTGCAAAAACTGGTGCAGCTGTGCATGCTAGCCAATCAGCTTCTAACCTCAGCTTGTTCATTCAAGCTTTGACAATACAACCTTGAAGCTGATTGGTTTCTGTGTGGAGCGGCACCAAAATTTGCACTTGTAAGCCCTAGTGAATCAACCTCAAAGTGTCACTAAACCCAGAACATAAAAAGAAAAAAAAAACACTATCAATAAACGGTGTATTATATGCCACTCACTCAGTCACTATGTGGTTCGTTTTGTGTATTCTGCAAAAAACCTGGTTGATCCTGCTGTTCTCTATTACCACCTTCTATGCATGTCCCTAATGCAGCTAGGGATTTTGCAGAGCAGTGTTGATAACTCTACACATGCTCAGTTTTCAGTGAGTTTCTATGTTGAGCATTTCCTCCCCATCACATCTGAGCAGCCCATAAGACTATCGTCACACATGTGGATGTACACACTCTGCTAAATGACAGCCCACTCCCTCCCTCCTCCCCTATACCCACTAACCATCTAAACACAAAGGGGGGGGGGGGGAATTACATCTTGATTGATGGAGGCTTCACCGCACTCTTATTCTAAGACACAGGCTGGAGGGGTGTGACAGTCTATGATTGGCAGAAATCCACCAAGATTGGATTTCAAATATACAGTATATTTGTATGATAAGTTGAAACAGTTTATTGATATGAATTATTTGTATTCTGTGTTGCAAAAGCATTTTTATTTTTGGAACATGTGAACGGCAGCAAAGGACTAGATGCTACTCCTGCTTATGTTTCTCTGTAGGCAGGTTGGCAGAGAGCTGGGTCATGTGACAGCTGTATATCGATTAGGAAAAAAAGTACTTAGATGTTTTTTTTTTAATTCAAATAATTACAGTGCCATCATCCATATACAGAAATAGAAGGGATAATGCAAATAAAACATTGTGTGTTTAGTGCAGTGGTTCTCAATTCCGGTCCTCGGGACCCCCCAACAGGCCAGGTTTGCAGGATAACTGAAATCCATCCCAGGTGATCTCATTTGCTGCTCAGTGATTGCAGTATTCTAGTCTGCATCTCCCCAAGGTAATCCTGAAAACCTGGCCTGTTGGGGGGGCCTGAGGACCGGAGTTGAGAACCACTGGTTTAGTGTGACTTTAATTGATCGTGCTAACAAGAAATGTTTAATTGTTCCTGGTACAGCATTGCTAATAGCTAAACAAGCCATGACTGATCTTTTCTGGCAAAAGTTGTTTCATGAAATATCCAAGGCATATATGTATAGTGCTTTAAAGCGGAGTTCCACCCAGTTAAAAATCAGCAGCTACAAAAAGTGTAGCTGCTGACTTTTAATAATCCGACACTCACCTGTCCCACGCTCCAGCCATGCAGTCATCCAAGGGCTCACTCTTCTCCCCTCGGCGGCGCTGACATCACACGTGTGGGCACCCGGCTTTGGATTCAAAGCCGGGCGCGCACTGCGCAAGTCGCGCTGCGCCTTGTGAATGGCCGGCGTATATTCTGGGATCTGTGACGTGTCCGAGAAGATCGCCGGGGGGGGGGGATGAACTTCCTTCCTGTGCCGCGGAGCCAGGAGAGGAAGTGGACCTGGGTCCCAATCCCCCCCCCAAAAATAATTTTTTTTTGGGGGGGGTCACCTTCCTTTAAAGCGGAAGTTCCACTTTTGGGTGGAACGCCGCTTTAAGGACTGTACCACAAACAAAATACATTTGTATCTTGGGTACATGGCTGAACATCTACATTATCTGAGATGATAAATTCCAGTTCTTGGAAGTAATTTGTAAAAATTAGTTGAAGAAGAACTTGAGTTTGCAAGTGCACTACACAAAGAAGTGCTTATGATTCAAGACCAAGGAATGACAAGATGAGAACACAGAGTAATGTGTAACAGTAGCACTTCCATGCTTAGATCAATTATCCGTGTTTTTTTTTTTTCTGGGATGAGAGCAGAAGGGTCTGGTCAATGTGGTCTATTTACTGGAATCTTGACCTTAAAATAAAATTATTCCAAAACTGCATATTTAAAAACCAAGTAATCTCTACCATCCATTCTGCCGGTTAGAATGTGTGGATCAAAGAAAGCAGATTATGGTTGTTGGTATTGCTAGAGCAACTAACCAAGTTGGTTCTGTAAATGGAAAAAAGTCTGGTTGGATGCCAAGGACACCATCATTGTTTCTCATGCTTTCACTACTCAGTTCTTACTATCACATAAAAAAGCCCATTATCACCAGGGATAGGCTATTACGTATTGTTAAATTGTTTATTCTATTTGTTCATAAAACTTATTGACCCAACTTGTTATTGCGACACTTATCTAACTAGATCTATACTTTTCTTAACTCAAGTGGGTAACCCACAAGAATATCCAGCAAAAATTTTGGGATAACGTTAATGATTTATTACACAAAATATTGCAAGATACATTTTAGTCATAGATATGTTGTCCATCACTGAGGGCCGGTTCACACTGAGGCGATCCTAGGCGATTTGCGATCCAACTTGTGTCGCCCCAATTCGCCTCAAATCGCCTGACATCAGAAATCCCATTGGAATGAATGGAGCCGTCTTAATATGCGCTACTCAAGTCCAAAGCGATTCCAAAAAAGGTTAGGGCCGGTTCACATTGTAGCGAGGCGGAGCGGCGCGGAGCGGCGCGGAGCGGCGCGATGCGGCGCTCCAGGCGATCTCAAAGCGGCTTGCTAGGAGACTTCTATCATAGAAGTCAATGCAAGCCGCCTGAGATCGCCCTAAAAATAGTGCAGGGACCATTTTTCTAATGCGGAGCGAAGCGATTCGCTCCTATTAGAACGGTCCCATTTGCACAGCATTGAGGCGAATTGTCAGGCGACTCAAGTCGCTTGACAATTCGCCTAGATGTGAACGGGGCGCGAAGTCGCGCCGCTCCGCCCCGCTGCAGTGTGAACCGGCCCTTCGACTAGTTTAATTTTCTAATTTGGTTTCAGTGGGGGAACAACTCGCCTTTTCTTCATTTTTAACATATCAACTAAAAGACATTTCACTTCTGATTGCTTTAATTATTAAAACAATATTTATAATGTACATTCACCACTCAAAATTGCAGTTGGTTGCTATTGGCTACTATATGCTTTTCTTTACAGTAAACCTTACAGCACCCATAGTTAGTTCACTATAACCTTTTACCATGTGCATTGTAACACAAGCATATATTCTACAAACAAAAGAAAGATTGCTTAGGATAGGCTCACATTGCGATTTTTACAGAGCATTTTGTTAGAACATATGCAAAAGCTCAGGATTCATGCATCTTATTTTCTGCCATGGGCGTCCGCAGGTAGGGGCAAGGGGGGGCAAGTGCCCCCCCCTGGAATCAGGGATCGCAAGGTGTCCGCCATAGGTGTGTGCACGGTTGTGCCCAGGCACGCACACCCTAATCACCCGAGTGCAGCGCACAGAGTGTGAGCAGGTGCTGGGCGCTGGAACACTCTCCATGTACCAGCACAGGAAGGTAGATTACACTGTGGATGGCAGCCGGCAGTTTAGCATCGGGAGTCAGCACACACAAAACCCTTCCTGCTCTCCTAGCTCTGCATATACAGACAGAGGAGGGGGCAAGTTGGGTTATCCACAGCCACTCAAGCCTGCAGCGTGTATCAACAGGAGCCTGACCTGCCACTGTGAGTTATAGACAACTCTCTTCTGTGGGGGGAAGAGAGCTCTGTGGGGGGTATTGGGTATGCATACTGGCATAGCACACGCCTGGAATCTGCACCCTGTACATAGCACACGCCTGGAATCTGCACCCTGTACATAGCACACGCCTGGTATCTGCACCCTGTACATAGCACACGCCTGGAATCTGCACCCTGTACATAGCACATGCCTGGAATAAAGTCTGCCATTTCCCCCTTAAAAATAAATAATTGCGAGTCGTGGCTAAGCCCCTCCCATTCATGACATTGTCGAAAGGTGCGGAGCATGGGTGAACTTAAAATGATGCCCCCCCCTGAAAAAAGTTCTGCGGACGCCCATGTTTCCTGCTGTAGGAAATATACTGTGGTTTGGTTCATAATGTGGCAATGTTGTTGTAACCTTGCTGTTATATAAGGCTTAAAAGCTTTTTTTTAACCTCAAAAAGGTTTTGCCATTAGTTATATTTTACTACCAGCACTAGATCTGTGACAGGCACTCATCAAGAGTGAGGACTATGCCAGTTCTTTTCGCCCCATGCCCCCTCCTAGCCCTTTCATTCACCCCCCCCCCATCCTCCATTCATAGATCGCTTTTTATTTATGGAAGCTATAGTACAGCTTCTACGAATGGAGGAGGGGAGCAAATAAGCAGATAACCCAGATAGCAAGCAATTGAGCTGCAAGTTTGAAAGCGACTTGCTAAGCTATTGCTAGACTTGCCAGGCTTCACAAGTTCGTTGCACAATTGCATTAAGTCCGCAGTGCATGACTCCAGATGAACTTTCTTTGAAACCATTCAGCATTCTGGTTCAGTTATGATGTACAATAGTCATCCCGCCACAGGGATCACTCTGGCTGAATTTTCATGTTGTAGATTTGCAGAGCTCTTGCTGTAGACTCACCACTGCAACTTTGCTCGAGAGACATGCCATGCAAATTTGCTACAAATTGGAAAAGTGTCAACTAGAACTTGTCCTTTAAGTGCTCTGCAAGTGTACAACTAGCTAGTGAAAATGTGCAGCAAGTTTGGAAGACTTACAATTCAACACTGCCACTAATTTTGCAAAGTTATCCTTGCTATCTGGGTAGCGCCTGCCGCAGGTCCAGTGCTAGTATTAACCCCTGCAGTACCTGAAAATCACTGCTCACTGCGGCAGGGTATGGGGAGGGGGGGGGGGGGTCAGAGGACTTCAGTTTTCTATTATGGCCGGCACAAGGAACACTTTGCATTAGTGCTGATTTTTTTTAAATGTTTTACGTAATCTTAGGCTTTACGTATCTTGATAAAAACTCTACTGTCACTGAACAAAATGTTCTATAGTGTATTTTTAACAGGACTTTTTAATGTGGCCTAAAACTGGTCTTCCTAATATTAACGAATGAAACAGTAGGAAAAGTTTAATATATACTAGTTTTATAGATTTTGTGATCTTGGAGGTGGTGGGTCAGTCGGAAATTTAAAGCGGACCTTGCTTACCCCTAAACCAGGAAGCGGGTCATGAGACCGCCAGGAGTGAGGTCGCTGGGAAACTAAGGGAGGAAATGCCCGCAGCAGAGATGGCGCTGAGATAGGGTAAGTGCGGGCCCTGACTGACAGACACGGGAAGGGGGGGGGGGACTGTGACCCCCACGACCCGGCCACCCCCCCCAAAAAAACACAAAAAACCACCAGCCGCCACTGCGCTAAACTAACTCTCATTTTGCCCTGCTTCCTCCCCCTCCCTATCTCACAATTGAACTTTTTGTGCTGCCTAGGCGAGAATGACATTTGTGCCCCACCTGCCTGGATTCTGCGTGTGCACAGATGTGTCACATGGCTTCAGGCACCAACTGTGCCCTACGGCACATCTGCGCATGCACCACTTTCACAGCAGATCTGAGCACAAACTGTGCCCCTGGCATGCTCAAAGACGGCTATCACATCACCATTATGTAACCAAATAATAAGAATGGGACTCAAAGTTGTAACTTTGATATGTAATACCTTTAATGTTCCTCCAATGTCAAATACTTTGTATTGCTAAAAACACTGAAATGAATTTGCTTGATTATATTGCAACTTGCGTCCTTTCTAGTCTATCATTCCAGCAACTGCACTCGATGCAACTGAATTGGAGCATTTGGTACTGTCCAGAAATAGATGGACTAAAATAGCCCATGAGCTTGAATCCATTGCCTCTCATGATTTCCAATGAAGTCAACTGATCCTGGGAACTAGGATTGAGAACATGCTGCGGATAGTTCAGCCACAGTGCTCAGTCGTAGAGCTCAGCCTGGTTATGCAGCACCTCAGGCTGTAGCAGAGGAATGAGGAGGAGATCTAGAGAGGTTACTTGAGTTTAATGACCCTCAGTTACCCTGCAGACAGAGGAGAGAGCAGGCCTCCATCCTGGTCACACAACAATGGCTCACAACACTGGTTATGTTACATTTAACTCCAGAGTGGGGGCCACTGATCTTATCAAGTACCTTCTACATAACTTGTAGTAATAGGATTCCTTTATTACTGAAGCATGCTAGCTTATATAATATTAGCCTAGGTTCACATTGATGCGGGAATGAAATGCTCTGAGTACAGCTGAACTCGCAGCATTTCATTCCGGCATGTCAGTCCAGATTTCAGGTGCGATTTCAGAGAGAGGGTTGCTGCACAGATGTCAATGGAAATCTCACCTGAAATCACCAAAAGTAGTACAGAAACAAACTTTTGGAAAGCGGTGTGGCGCCACAAATGCAGCGTCGGACCGATTAGAACGTTGCCATTGCCGGCAATTTCCACCAATTTGGCATGCGATTTGACATGTCAAATTGCATGCCAAAACGCACCAATGTGAACCAGGGCTAAAGTGGTTGCAAACTCTGTCACATCACTTGTACTTACAGGTAAGCCTATAATAAGGCTTACCTGTAGGTACTGCGAATATCTACTAAACATGCACAGTTTAGGAGATATTTAGAGTGCATGCAGCCGATGCCATCACCGGAGTATGAGCTCTGAAGGTTCAGCTTACAGTGCCCAACCTTCAGAGCCCGTGCCATAAACAGCAGCTCCCGCACACATGTGTGGGAGTGACAGCATCGCGTCCCCGGCCACTGATGTAGTCAGAGGCCGCAAATCTAGAAGGAAGAGCGGGGGAAGATGTCAGCCCTCTCAGCGGTGACATTGCGGCGCTGGAGGGCTTCGTTCTAAGGTAAGTTTCTTATAATGTGCTTGTATGCACATTATGACATTGCCTTACAGGGAATTTTGTTTCCCTGACACCAACATGGCAGCATACTAGTGATAGAGCTCCGCCTCTTGACCACTCCCCCAGGATCAGTCACTAGCATAAAAAAAAGGCATAGTTAGCCCCCCAACATTCTTCTTTTTTTCCTCATACCTCCACACACTCTACCAGAAAGGTTGCAGTCTCATAGGCAGCCCATTCAGGAGCATCTATAGTATCCCTCTGTAGAGGTATCATGGTCATCAGCATACCTACTCAAACTTTATGGAGTGGACCCGGGTCCCTTGTCATAAGTGGGCTTTGTAAGGAGGACTATTCAGTCCTCTGTCCCATCCTAATTAGAATATTGGTTTGGCAAGTAGAACCCACCTTATCAGCTAGTTATTTATCACTAGTATGCTGCCATGTTGGCACCAGGAAAACGGACAATTGTATCAAATACTTACCGTAATTTTCCTTTCCTAATGCCAAACCATGGCAGCACATGGGCCCACCCTGTGTGTTTCGGTATGTAGCTTGTTACAAAGAATGGGGGGGCGGCTAACTATGGCTTTTTTTAAGCTATTCACTGTTCCTGAGGGAGTGGTCAAGAGGCGGAGCTCTATCACTAGTAGCTGCCATGGTTTGGCGTCAGGAAAAGAAAATTACTGGAAGTATTTGATACAATTTTCCGTTTTTTTTTTAACCACCTGCAGTTTACTACCCTTTTAAAAAAAAGAGGAACTAAACTTACCTCCTCTCTTGTAAAAAAACAAAAAAACAAACACTTAGCTCCTCTCCAACATTACGGCTTCCTCGCCAATGCTGGCATTTTCTCCCCAGGTGCTGGTCTTTTGTTACTTTCATTGGTCGGTGCGGAATGATGTAACTCCACTGCATGCACACGGGGACAGTGGCAGTGATGTGAGCTGAGCAGCACCGTTTATATTCCGCAGAAGACGGCAAACAAGCGGGTAGGTGTACTTTATTGCAGAGGTGACAACGCATGTCTCTCCTGCGATAATAGCCTGCTGGCAGTCTGTTCTAAGAGGCCTTTATTTCCACTTCAAAGGTCTCTTTCACACGTGCAGGGAGGGTAGTAAAAACAGGCAGTTTAACCCCCAACCACTGACCTACAGCCTGCCTCACAGCCCGAGGGGTTGTTCACATGCCATGGCCACAATGCTTTTTCCCAGGCAAATTTTACATGGCATATTGTGCGGAGAGGTAGCACATGTAGGCCATGTCTGCATTCACCACAGTGGGATAAGAAGATGTTACAGGAAGCGCGATTATCAGCATTGCCACATCCGATTCACAAGCCTGAACGTGTGAAACAGAAATGGAGGATTTGACTTAGTTTTCTGCTGGAGGAGTCATTAGAAGTGGTGTGTTTTACTGCAGAAGAGAATCCATTAGAAATCAGGGTTTTAGTTATAGACAACAACAGTGTGGAAATAATACTTACTGGTAGTCAAAGGTTTTAGGGACATTGGGTGTGCAGCAATGGGTACGGTATTGCAATTCAGGGGCCCTGGCTCATATCTTGCACCAGGTCCCAGATGTTTAGCTATGCCACTGTAGCAAATTGCTTGTCGGCGTTAGAATATTATGCTTTCATCTCAGAAATAATGTTGTAGTAGCCATTTTTTGTCCTGAATTTTAACTTCTGTGGCAGCATAGTCTCCTGATTGATCTGAACAGCAGATTAATCTGCAACACCTTCCACTCCTGTGCTATTTAAAGTGGTTGTAAAGGCTCAAGGTTCTTTACTGTCATACATTCTATGCATGAAGGTAAAAAACCTGTGTGCAGCAGTCCCGCTTATACTTACTCGAACCCCATCCCGATCCAGCAGTGTGCACGAGAGCAGCAGCTCTACTGGGTCTCTTCCTCATCATTGGCAGAGACAGCAGTGGGAGCCACTGGCTCCCTCTACTGTCAATCACAGCCAGTGAGCCAATGAGGAGAGAGCAGGGGAAGGAGCCAAGCCACTCTCCGTGTGTGAACTGACACATACAGCAGCGGCTCGGGAGTGAGCCTGCTCGGGTGCCCCCAGAGCAAGCTGCTTGTTATAGGGGCACTCGGCAGGAAGGACCATGAGTGCCAACGGGGGATCTGAGAAGAGGAGGATCAGGGCTTGCTTTGTACAAAACCGCTGCACAGAGAAAATGAGTATGACATGTTTGTTATAAAAAAAAAATAAAAAAAACTGCCTTTAAAGTGGTTGTAAAGGCAGAAGGTTTTTACCTTAATGCATTCTATGCATTAAGATAAAAAACATTCTGAGGGTAGCAGCCCCCCTATTACTTACCTGAGCCCCATCTCTATCCAGTGATGACCTCGGATGTCCGGGACTCCCATCCTGATTGGCTGAGACACAGCAGCAGCACATTGGCTAACTGAGTTTAACAGAAGCAGGAGCCAATCAGGAGAGAGAGGGGGTGGGGCCAAACTGAAGCTCCGTGTCTGAATGGACACACACGCTCGGGAGCCCCATAGCAAGCTGCTTGCTGTTAGGGCACTCGGCAGGAGGGAGGGGCCACAAGTGCCAGTAAGGGACCAGAGAAGAGGAGGATTGGGACTACTCTGTGCAAAACCACTACACGGAGCAGGCAAGTATGACATGTTTGTCATTTTTAAAGAAAAAATAAATAAGAAAAAGAGACTTTAGTATCACTTTAACTAGGCGCTGCAATGTGCAATTCCATAGCAACCAATTAGCCTTCTGTTTTTGAAATCAGAGTTGTGTAAGGGTGGCTGCATTTTGCCCATGACTTTTAGCCAAATAAATAATCTTGCAGGGAAACAGCCTGTACTACACTTATGAGAACACTGTTGCGCTGAAGTGTGCCAAAGTTCAACGAGACGCGGAAGTGGCTGCAAGTTTACAGTTTCTTTCCTTCCTCTATTTGTGACAAAAACTAAACAAAATAATCTTTTCTTTCAAATCATTACTTTTAAATGTGTCAGTTAACCACTTAAGGACCGGAAAGGTTTCCCACATTAGGACCAGAGCACTTTTTGAGATTCAGCACTGCGTCGCTTTAACTGACAATTGCGCGGTCCTGCGACGTTGTACCCAAACAAAATTTGCATCCTTTTTTTCCCCACAAATAGAGCTTTCTTTTGGTGCTATTTGATCGCCTCTGCGTCATTTCTGATCACCGCTATAAACAAAAAAATGCATCAATTTAGCGAAAAAAACAATATTTCTTACTTTTTGCTAAAATACAAATCCAAAAATATATAAACTAATTTATTCATCAGTTTTGGCTGATATATATACTTCCTCATATTTGTGGTACAAAAGAAAAAAAAATCGCAATCTGCGTTTATTGATTGGTTTGCGCAAAAGTTGCCACGTTTACAAACCATGAGAATTTGTTTCTGTAATTTTTACAATTTATTTTTTGTACTAGTAATGGCAGCGATCTGCGATTTTTTTATCAGGACTGTGATATTGCAGTGGACATGTCAGACATTTTTGACACTTTTTTGGGACCAATGACATTTATACAGCGATCAAGCACAAGAGAGCCGCTGTCTATAAACAGCGATTTGCGCTACAGAGCCACTCTGCAGCAGTAAAAGTATGTGAGGCGGTCAGGAAGTGGTTAATAGAAATATCAGTTAAAGTGGAGTTCCACCCAAAAAGTGGAACTTCCGATTTAAGGGAAGGTGACCCCCTGATAAGCCACAATTGGCATGTCATTTTTTGGGGGGGGGGGCAGCGGGGACTCTTTTTGACAGGGTTCCAGGTCCACTTCCTCTCCTGGCTCCACAGAACCAGAAGGAAGTTCACCTCCCCCCCGGCAATCTTCTGGGACATGTCACAGGTCCCAGAAGATACACCGGCCATTCACAAAGTGCAGCACGACTCGCGCATGCACAGTGTGCGCCTGGCTTTGAAGCCAAAACCGGGCACCCACACTTGTGATGCCAGCGCTGCACGGGGGGGGGGGGGAGAGAGGATGCGGGCGACCGCATGGCTGGAGCCTGGGCCAGGTGAGTGTCCGATTATTAAAAGTCAGCAGCTACACTTTTTGTAATAAGGTGGAACTCTGCTTTAATTCTTACAGTTTGTTAATATGTTTGGAATCATAGGCCTATATTTGAGGTAGAGTCTTGATGGAGGGTCTGAGGGTCAGTCTGGCTTTACTGTAGATATATGGTCTTATGTTTTGAAACCCTATGGAATGCACAATCTTTTTATTGTGTCCCTTTAATATTTTTCTGTTTTCTGTGAATTTTGCTCTATATTCTTTTTGAAATCGGAGACAAAAGATGTACTTTTCTTTTTGTACAGGAAAATGTTCAATAAAAATGACCTGATTTCAATAAAGCCCAAAATCACTAACAGAAAAATCAGCACAAGGGACATAACTTACAGGCCCCCTTTGTTAGTAGTAATCATCCTCAGTACTACAGCTTCTATTAGTGAAACAGGATCTATGAATGAAGCACAGGCGGATGGCCCCTCCATTTATAGATCCTATTTCATTCATGGAAGCTATATTAAAGTGGTTGTAAAGTCAGAAGATAAAAAAAACCTTCTGTGTGCAGCAGCCCCCCCCCCAGCCCTCGGCCCCCCTAATACTTACCTGAGCCCCATCTCTATCCAGCAATGTCCACGAGTGTCTCGGCCGCCAGGGACTCTCCCTCCTGATTGGCTCCCGCTGCTGTCTAAGTCAGTTAGCCAATCAGGAGAGAGAGGGGGCAGCTTGGCTTGGGTGCTCCCATAGAAAGCTGCTTGCTGAGGGAGCCTTAAAGGGAGGGAGGGGCCAGGAGCACAGAAGAGGCACCTGAGAACTGGAGGATTGGGGCTGCTCTGTGCAAATACACTGCAACAGAGCAGGTAAGTATAACATGTTTGTCATTTTAATAGAAAAAAACAAGACTTTACAATCACTTTAAATTGCTTCCATGAATGGAGCAGCTTTGCGGAAGGGCCCTCTTGATGAAGAATCGGAACAAGGGACACATCCTACTGACTGTAAGTTATGTCTGTCAGGACCTGTGTTACTGCTTGGCTCACCTGCAGGTGGCACTGTTGTTTTCTGCGCCTAAGGGTGTAGTTCTGGTGGCCACCAGCGGGTGTCTCCCAGCAGATGGACACACAGATAATCAGGTTGCACCTGTTATGGTCTGCTGGTACTATACAAGCCCGCCCTTCACTGGGGTTCAGGACTTCAGTATTGTTACTGCAAGCCGTGTTCCTGCCTGAACCTTATCTGTCCTTGTATTTTGATCCTGATCCCTGTGACCTGCTTCCTGCTGCTGCTGCTGGCTTTCTGTTCCCCTTGTCTCCTGTCTCTGCCGGTATTCTTATGTGTGTTCCCTTATTTGTAAATAGTTAGTTAGGGTATTTGCTGAGGTTTCTTTGTTTCAAATACTTCCACCTTGCTTGTTTATTGTCACAGGTGCTGGTATTGGATGTGTGTAATTTTCAATAAACATATTTTCTCACTTATCCATATGTCCTGATTTCTTTAGGTGCAGCCAATTGATCTGTTTACCCTTACTGGATGCTTGCATCCTGACAATGTCCCTTATGCTGATTTTTCTGTTTTCGATTTTGGATGCACATTAGGCTTTAATGCACCTAGATGTGCATCATGACTTGCATTGAAGCACTTTCATTTATTTCTATGTAAAGCATATCAGCCAAAAATACTAATCAAGACAAACAATTTCCTGTAATAAGACTGCAGACAGTACGGGGTGGGGTCAATATCAATCTCAGTCTGAAACATTCAGGTTTTCACAGGTTTGCAATCATTTAAACCCAGTCGCTAAAATCTGATATAAGCTTTACATGCTATTATAATGTAGAAAGTAATTTTCAATACAGTTCAATGTTCAGCTTTCATTATAATAATTATATAGTTAAAGTCTAAATGCATCCAAATTATTTTCCAAAAAAATCCTTAGGATTCAGTTCCTGAAAAGTACATTTTACCCATACCCTCTTAACCAACCCCTAAAGAGACACATATGTCTCATCAGATCAGACAATAACAACGCAGCCTTATTCTGCGTTCACAGACACATGAATACTAAACCCCTGTAATAAATGTTATTAATATCAGTGAAATAAAAGCGCATCTCACATGTATGACAACGTTCCGTTCTCCCGTTTTCATTGTATTGTGCGATTGATCGAGTTCCCCTGCCTCCTTCATGTTTGAACTCTCCTTATCCTTTTTTTCTCTTCATGTATTGTTTATTAATCAAAACCAATAAAATTAGCTTGAACACCTGGGGATCCAACCATGAAGGTGTTTTTTCAAGCAACAGGGTGACAAAGCTCACGTGTCACATACGTGTCTGATGAGGGTTCAAAGTGACCATTCCAACACAAACTGTGCCAGCTTGGTCCCGTGTTATACAGAATCTTGTGGTACACCCTTACATTCAACTGGATTTGTTTTCCAATGTTGAAGACATTTCATAACTTATTTAAGCTACTTCTTCAGTGAATTCTTCAGAACTGAAAAAGTGGCTTGGACAAGCTACAAAACATCTTCAACCAGTCCAGTTGAATGTCACCAACTACTTCTAGATATATCATGACCTGGATAAATGAGAACCTTCGCAGACATGGACCAATGTTCTCACCATGAGGAAAACTGGTGTGAGAAATGTCATGCAGACATCGCTGGAGTCCATGCATGTAGACAGGAAGAAAAAGAGGTGTGGGCCTCGAATCATGTTGCCACGCCCCCTGACGTCACTTCCTGTTCTCGCCTGCGCTCCATCGATCCACATGTGCTGCTTCCTGTCCTGAGGCTGCCTGGTCACCCTGGCTACCGCACTCCACCCCTTTGCAGCAGAAGCTCCATTTTGGGATCCTGGATGCTTCCTCCTCCCAGATGCAGATGCACCAATGACTGAGATCATCCGCACATTAAGTAGCCAATTATTGTGTGCTGTATCCACCTTTCCACCTTCCTGCACTTAGATTGGCACCCCTTGTAGTCTCCTAGCTATTGCAGGTGCCATGTAGACCACATCTAGCGTATCCATTGTGACAGTTTCTTTGGTATGCTCCCCAGCTGGGAATCTTTTCCAAAAGCATAATTCGTCTTACTTCATGTGAGTTGCTAATTGTCTTACTTAATAAAGGTTCATACACTAAAGCCCCATACACACATGCAGAATGTCAGGAGACATTTTCCGGTACAATAAATACCGGCCGACATTCCGCCCTTGTGTATGTCAGTCTGTCGGACAGAAGCCGCCATTCAACCGGCTTCTGTTGGGACGTGCAAACTGGAAAACCAGCAGCCAATTGACTCCCAATTAGTGCTCTCAGCCAATGCCAGAGAGCACTGATCGGAGTGTTCTGGCGGGGAGACCGTCCCATCAGAACACAACAGCTCAGTGGGAGAGATCGCTGGACTAACCTTGCATGGTTATTAGTACAGTGGCTCCCGACCTCCGGGTTGCATGAAAAAACACTGTGGTGTGTACCTGGCTTAAAGCGGAGTTCCACCCATTTAAAAGTCAGCAGCTACAAAAAGTGTAACTGCTGACTTTTAATAATCAGACACTCACCTGTCCCACGATCCAGCGATGCAACTGTCCGATGCTTCGCTCCTCACCCCCTCCCCTCCACGGCATCACAAGTGTGGGGCACACACTGCGCATGCGCGAGCCGGGCTGCGCGTTGTGAATGGCCGGGCAATCTTCTGGGACCCGTGACGTGTCCCAGAACAGTGCAAGGAGGGAGGTAGGGTTGCCACATCATCCCTTTAATCCAGGACACATATGAATCACACAGGTTCTGAGACCAATTTAATGCAGATAAGGCACCAAGTGAGTTTAATTACCACCCTAATTAGCCACAGAACCTGTGTAATTAATATGTGTCCTGGATTGAAGGGATGACGTGGCAGGGGGGAGAGGTGAACTTCATTCTGGCACCAGGAGAGGAAGTGAGAGCTAGGTACCTATGAAAACGAGGTACCCCCCCCCCCCCCCAAAAAAAAAATTACATGTGAATTGTGGCATGTCAGGGGGTCCACTTTTGGGTAGAAATCTGCTTTAAGTCAGGCCATACACAGTGCAAATTTCTACAGATAAGAAATTTGCATGATTCCCTTATCAACACCAACAGTGCTGACAGGGGAATGCCTTCTGCCGATTTGCTGCTCCCAGCAGGGGGGCGGAGGAAGTCGATATTATCGCAAGAGAATCCAGCAGGCTGGTTGTACCCAAGTTGATCGATCTTCAGCTTGATACATTCAGCCTGCCCATTAACAATTCAATCTCGGCTGCACCGATGGCCAGCCTTAGTTAATGTGCTTTGCTCTTTTTGTATGTAGACAGGAAGAAGCTGCAAAGAGGTTGCAGGAGATCAGAACGAAACAAAGGGTGAAAAAAAAATATTGTATTAAAATGTTTACAATACATAGTGCTTTAGCAAACACCTTTATTAGCAGATGCCTTTCAGTTAGGCATTAACTGAAGACCAGCTGTCTGGCTAGGAACTGATCTACCTATTCTAAATACTGGAAATCTTGACTGTTTCTTTCTGGTTTAGGAAGATCATAGCAATGCAAGTCACCTGCCTTCTAGGAACAACCGGTATTAAGTTACAGGCAGGTGACAACCGAGATTTCTGTTTCTAGTTACCACCTGTTCCCTCTCTAATTGTAGGCACCCATCCTTCCGTCATAGTAAAAAGGTTATGTACTTTACCAAGCAACTGATATGTAATCTTCAGCACAGCAGCTTTGTGGGGCCTGGAGCAAAGTCTGACCATTCTCATTTATCATGCTGTGTCATGGAGCAATATACAGTGGCACAAGAGATAAAAGAGGCCCTAAGAAGAGATTCAGATAAACACTTTGGGGTTGATTTACTAAAGCTGGAGAGTGCAAAAATCTGGTGCAGCTGTGCATGCTAGCCAATCAGCTTCTAGCCTCAGCTTGTTCAATCAAGCTTTGACAATAAAACCTTCAAGCTGATTGGTTTCTGTGCAGAGCTGCACCACATTTTGCACGTTCAAGCTTTAGGCCTCATACACACGGGC
>BLSH010093522.1:24155-62474 GCA_018402905.1 Glandirana rugosa
GAGTCAGTCAGCAGCTTCTTCAGTGCCTGCCTCCTTCAGGAAGTAGATTCTGAGGGGAGGACAGACTCTTCAAGCAAATTGCCAGCAGCCATGAAGACACAGAGAGGGACAAGCAGCACAGCAGGCTCCAGCCTGTTAAAGTCTGAGGAAAGTGGGGACCATCACTGCAGTGAATTCTTCTTCTCCATAAAGGTACAGTGATTAAAACATCCCCCCCCCTCACCTATGCCATGCTGCCCCTGTTGCCTATTATTGATTTTTACAGCAGCTAAATTTGATCATCATTATTATCATAATGATAATCACAAAGTGAGTGTAGGTGCATGGAACCAGAACCCCTGTATTGTGTGATTATCATGGTGATAATGATGATGATCATCATAAAAGGACAGGGAAATAATGCATCCTTAGGTCTCATTTAGGGCCCAATCATACATGGTGCTGCAGATATGTGTCTCTCTTGTGCAGAGCCGTCTTTTATCAGCATGGGGATGCATGCAACACTGTGCCACCGTTCCATTTATTTTTATTGGGATATTAATATATTTTATTGGCTTTTGTGCTGATCAGTCACTCTTTCTCTTTGTCACACAATACATCTCAGTATATACCATAATAGGGCCCATATTATGGGATATATACTGACTCAGAGAGACACCTTAATATGAGATATACTGAGACTGAGAAACCCCCTATTATGGATATTCTAAGAGACCCCCTATTTTTTAATAGGGGCTCTCTCAGTTTAACCCATATTAAGGGGTCTTATGAGAAGTGGGAGGGGTCAAAAAGGAAGGGCGGGGTCTGGTGCCCCACCATCTTAAAACTTCACCAGCCGCCACTGGGTATCATGGCAGAGTCCGAGAGTTGCTGAGCGGAGTTCCTGTGGAATGTACAGTCTATTCCTGAGCCACCACAACCCATCCTTCAGCGTGAGTCAGGGATCTGGCGGTTCAGCGAGGCCGGTGCAGGATTTCCTGATCCGAGTCAAAAGATCCTCCTGGGTAAGCAGGAAACCGTGGGCTGGGAGGATAGTGTCTGGCAGAGACGTGTCTTCTGGGACATGGAACATCCGTGACAGCGCATCCGGCTTTACATTCTTAGCCCCGGGCCTGTAAGTGACATGGAGCTGGAACTGAGAGAAAAACAGTGTCCATCTTGCCTGCCGAGGTTTCAGTCTTTTGGCGGTCCATAGGTATTCAAGATTTTTATGATCAGTAAAAACCTAAACAGGGTGAGAAGCCCCCTCCAGGAAGTACCACCACTCCTCCAGAGCCGACTTGATTGCCAACAGTTCCCTGTCACTGACATTGTAATTCCTTTCCGGAGGTGACAGTTTTCTGGAGAAAAAGGCAATGGGATGAAGCGAAGCCTTTGGGCCTCGTCTCTGTGAGAGGACTGCTCCCACTGCTGTCTCGGAGGCGTCTACCACCTCTCTTGTGGACCTGGTTCGAGAACCCCTGGCAGTGCAGACAGGGAGTTCAAGAGCACAAGGGGGTGCGAGGGTTGGACTGGGTCACTTGGTGGTGTCTGAGGGTCCACTGGAGCTCGTGCTAGGCAGGAGAATGGTGGTGCAGTCCAGGTCAGCAACTGGCTGGCTATGCGGTACAGATGGAGCAGGCAGGCGGGTGGTTGGGTGCAAGCAGGGTCGGCAACATGCGGGCAGCAAAGGTACAGAAGGATCAGGCAAAAGAGTATCCGCAGACAGGCCGGGGGTCAGGTCAGGCAGAAAGTCCAAGTAAAGCCGGGGTCACAGGTGCAGGAAAGTCTCTCAGAGTAATCACAGGGGTCACAGGAACGCTGTAGAATGGACAGCATCTGCTGCAGGGTGTTGTCTGCCGAAATAGGCTGTTTGGCACAATTGGCGCGCACAGGCGCGCGCACACATGCACCACGCGCATGGGCGAAGGCGCACACAATGCGCACAGACACCCGAAACAGCCATTTTCCTGACAGTTGTGCAGGAGAGAAGTGAAGGAGTGTAACGGTCAGCAAGTGTCAGTGCTGGAGGAAGAGGAGTATATATACTGCGGTTATATAGATTGGTCCTGTTCGTTGATCTACTGGGCATCCCACAGTCGTCCCTACCCTATCCAAGTTTATTCCCCCAATAAAACATCAAAAGAAAGTACTGGCCTGTTCCGTGACTCCGGATTTGAGGAAAATGTGTGATTGAGGGCAGAGGGACAGGTGAACCACAACTACCAGCCACGCCTAAGGGGGCCATTGGCTACAAACTAATTTGGTGAAACCAGTACATCCCCTGCCAAACAGAATCCACAACTTTCATTCCGAGGACCTTAAAGAGCTAGACCCTAGATATCTGAGATTTAAGGCCTAAGTCCATGTTTTGTTTTTTTTTTTTTTTACTGCAGACAATTTGTTTGAGCAAAGCTGAGTCAAGAAAACTATTTCCTTTACTAAGTACCATGGCTGCTGTCACCAGTCATCCAGCCAAGATGGCACCAGGTGGAGTCACCTGTAGAGTCCCCTTTACATCACGTGTCCTCAGTAGTGTCACCCTTTACATCAGGTGTCCCCAATAGAGTCCCCCTTTACATCAAGTGTCCCCAGTAGAGTCTCCCCATGAGATGTTCCCATGCTCCTGAGTTGTTGCCCCCCCTTTCCTCCTTATATTAGGAGATAGACTCTCACAGCATCTCCTTCCTTTCGCCATTCATTTCAGATGACAGGGGGAGAGAGAAAGAAGGACACTGTCCGCCCTCCCTCCTCTGCAGTGCAGCTCTAAGACTGAGGACAGTTCTGTCGCAGCACCGACTCTTTTCTGCCTTATGCAGACTGGAGGGTGGAGATAGCTGAATCCTCACTCCAGCAGCAGCTATTGGCCACTGCTCCTTCTGACAGGAGTGATACTGCAGTCACTTCTCCCTCCTAGTGCCGTCCTGGCTGTCACCACTGTATAAACTGTATGTATGGGTAATAGTGACATCCTGTACCACTGCCAGGTCACAGCGCTGAATACTGTATATACTGTAGCCAATGCTTCACACAGCTTATACAGTGCTAATGGCGGTCACAGCAATTAGTAAAGGAAATAGTTTCGGTCAGCTTGGCCAAAATAAACGTAAACCAGGAGTTAGGCTTTAAATGAAACATGTTTCACCTGAATACTCCTTAAGCCTGGAATCACTCTGTATCATGTCTGGGATCGCATGTAAATTGCACACTTTCCCCAACTGGCAGGCAAAACATTCTGCTCTTCTGCAGAAGCACAATGGTGCCATTAATTCTTAATGGCACCCCCAAGCATTGAGAAAACGTTCACTTTTTGGAGTGTGTGAAACCATATGGTGCCGCAGCACCATGCAGTTCCATGCAGCCACATTTTTAAAAAAGGGTCAGGGACTTTTTCTCTGCATTTCCCACAGGTACAGCAGCCCATTCATATGAATGGGCTGCTGTGCCCATGCAAATGCGGCATGCAGGACCTGGTACAGTATGAACCTACTGTAGGTTACTACTGTAAGGTTGTAATCAGGCACACCTAATCTGGAAATCCTGAATTTAATTTCATACATTTGAAGTGTAGAAGTGGTGATAAATGTAGGGGTGAACATACTTTTGCCACAAGCATTTTTGTTAGTTTATGGATCAATACATTTTTATTGATTTTTGCGATACCAACATGTGGAATTAAGTCATGAAGCAATCAAGGGTGTAGTGCTAACACAACTGTGCAAAAAAGGTTAAATGTTGGTTAACCTAAAAAAAAAAAAAAAAAAAGAAAAATTGATCCTGCTCCTTTAAAGCATTGTATACAGCACACTGCTTGTGTTGTGAAATGTGTCCCCCTGTAACACCTAAAAAAACCTAGCTGATCCTGCCAGTTTCTGCCCTCCCTGGAGCTGACAGGCAGAGAGGGGATGGGGGAGATGAGCACAGAGGAGGACAAAAGAGAGCAGATGATGGAGGCACGTAAACTGACCATGGTGTCAGGGCTCAGCAGCCATTATATACCGTGGTCAGTTTACATAGGGGAGGGCAGAAACTGGCAGGATCAGCAAGTTTTTTTTAGGTGTTACAGGGGGACCAATTTCACAGCACAAGCACTGTGATGTATACAATGCTTTAAAGGAGCAGGATCAATTTTTCTTTTTCTTACAGTTTACTGTCGTGGGTTTAGTAACACTTTCACACATTTTTTTTTGGTTTATACTTTGTCACACAATAGCCCAACCCTAGTCTTATATTCACCTGTATCAGATTCAGTGAGATATCACTCACCAGATTACAGAGCCGCGGTTCAAAATGCTGGGCACACCAATGTACACTGCACACCCATTCATTATTGTGGACTTTGGTGTACAAGCTCATCATTACTGTTAAAGTAACACTGTTTTTGAGACTTTCTATTGGTGCTGCAGTCTTGCACAAATTATTTATTTTATAGGTATAAATCGATAGAGAAAGAAATGTGTTTTAGAGCCAGTTCACACTGGTGTGATCCTGGAGATCGTATGTGATTCACACCGCACTGCAGTGTGAGCCATATGCGATCTCTGTGCAATGCAAATTCAGCCATAGAGATAGTATGGCTGAATTTGCATCGCAATTGGAGAAAACTCGCACAGGATCCTTTTTTCCACAGCACCAGAATCGGTTTGCATGGGTGTTCACACCATGCGATCCGATTCCTGTGCGAGTTTGCAGTTCGCAGTGCGATATGTGAACTGATTTGGGGGTGTCACTAGCTTTGTATTGACACTCCCTGCAGTTCGCATATAGCAGTGTGAACTGCCGCCGGGAGACATGCAATGCGGAAACCTGCACGGTCCAGGAGATATGCAATGTTCTGCATGTGCCAATGTCATTTCGGCACATGCACAGTGAAGAAACGCCCTCCAAGCCATTTCTCCACTGAGACCGTGCCGTGACTGGTAGCTCCAGCGCGCATGCGTGGGAGTGACGTCACGCCACTTCGGCCAGTCACAGAGCCGGATATCGCGGCCCCGGAAGGAAGAGGGGCAGAAGATGGACGCTGCCAGCACAGGGGACAGCTCTGGATGTCGCGGGCTTCCTTTGCAGGTAAGTGGCACTTAATGGGCTACTATGCGACGCATAGTAGCCCATTATGCTTCTAATTTACAGGGGTATGTAGAGGAAGTAAACCCAATCTGGGTTTACTTCCTCTTTAAACAAGGATTATAAAAATTACCAGAAAAAAATACCTAAAGGGAAAGGGAAGGAAGCAATTAATTATGGATACATTATCAACCAAATCTCACTAGGAGGTTAACTAGCAACAAATTTTATATAAAATGTTTTGACTTTAGTTTAGGATTCTGGACAATGTCCAGTTTTGTTACATTATATTTACTATGTTTAACTACTTGACCTCCGAATGATTTACCCCCCTTCATGACCAGGCCATTTTTTGCAATAAACTGCATTATTTTAACTGCCAATTGCGTGGTCATGCAATGCTGTACATAAATAACATTTATGTAATTTTTTCCTCACAAAAAGAGCTTTCTTTTGGTGGCATTAAAGAAAACACAAAAAAAGACTGACAATATTTTTTACTTTCTGCTATAAAACATATCCAATAAAAACGGAAAAATGTAAAAAATACAATTCCTTCATAAATTTAGGCCAATATGTATTCTGCTACATATTTTTGGTAAAAAAAAAATTCCAATACGCGTATATTGATTGGTTTGTGCAAAAGTTATAGCATGTACAAACTATTGGATATATACTGGAATTTTTTTTATTTGTTTTTTTAACCACTTGCTGACCACCGCCGCAACGTGACGGCGGCAAAGTGGTTTGTTATTGCAAACCGCAGTCACCTGACGGCGGCTGTGATAACTAGCATTGTGAGCACTCACTGTGTCCGGGCGGGGGCCAGGGAGCGGATAGGACGGACTTGATCACCACCGCCTATCCGCGATGCCCCCCCCCCCGCAGTGAAAGAACGGATCTCCGTTCTGACAGAGGGGGAAGGGCTGTGATCACAGGCTTCCTGTATATGTAAGCCGTGATCACTCCCCTTCCCCTGCCAGCCCAGCCCACATACAGTTAGAACACGCCTAGGGAACACAGTTAAGCCTTAGAGCACTCCCTCCAGGTTAACCTCTTCACTGCCAAGGGCATTTATACAGTAATCAGTGCATTTTTATAGCACTGATCGCTGTATAAATGCCAATGGTCCCAAAAAAGTGTCAAAATGGTCCGACATGTAAGACAATATCGCAGTACTGCTAAAAATCGCAGATCGCCGCCACTACTAGTAAAAAAATAAAAACCCTAGAAATGAATTCTCATCATCCGTAAACACGGCAACTTTTGCACAAACCAATCATTAAACGCTGATTGCAATTTTTTTAACCAAAAATATGAAGAAGAATATAAATCGGCCAAAACCGATGAAAAAAAAAAGTTTTGTTTTTTTTTTGGATTTGTATTTTAGCAAAAAGTAAGAAAAACAGTTTTTTTTCCAAAACTGTCGCTCTTTTTTTATTAATAGCGGCGATCAGAAACGATGCAGAGGGGATCAAATACCACCAAAAGAAAGCTCTATTTGTGGGTAAAAAAGGACGCAAATTTCGTTTGGGTGCAACGTCGCACGACCACGCAATTGTCAGTTAAACTACGCAGTGTCGAATCGCAAAAAGTGCTCTGGTCCTAAAGCGTGAAATCCTTCTGGGGCTGAAGTGGTTAATACAAGTAATGGCGGCAACCAGCAACTTATAGCGGGACTGCGATATTGGACAGTCTGACATCAAGTGACACTTTGTGGGAACCAGTGACACTAACACAGTGATCAGTGCTAAAAATATGCACTGTCACTATACTAATGACACTGGCTGTGAAGGGGTTAAACATCTAGGGCGATCAAAAGGTTACATATGTGGCTACAAAACATTAGCCACTGCCCTCACCTATACCTGGCCTTTGCAGCAAGGAGCATTGAAGGGCAATGCATATAAAAAAAAAAGACCAAGGAAAAGTCCAAGGAAAATTCCAGGCTCTACTTACCGACCAGCCTGCGACCAATCAGATTAAGCTGTCTAACAGTATGCGTTTAAAAAAAGAGGTTTAGTTGCACAAATTTGCAAATGCATGCGTAAGCTACAGGCCCCAGCAAGGCACCCTGTAATCTGTAGTTCTGACCTCTAACTAATAAGAGGTTCCACAGTGGAAGCGCATATGCTAGCACATGTATTAGAATCCAGTGCAGGAGAGCCACTCTGCCACCGTATAACTAAGTTATGCGGTCAGCAAGAGGTTAATTCATTTGTAGATGAAAGGAGTAATCTTTGGTGTGCATATGATGTCAGTTTAAGTACAAGTAAAAAGAACTTTTTTATGTTTGAATAGAGTGGAGAGGGACTAGAACACCTGTAGATTTTTTTTGCAGTCTGTGCCCCTATTACCAAGATTTAGGGCCGGTTCACACATAGGCGACTTTGCTAGGCGATTTGACCCCTACTTCAGGGCCTTACAATGCGACCTGAAGCGACCTCCATGCCAGTTCCGGTTGGCAGTCTGCTGCCGGCGCGCCGGTGCTGTAAGTCTCATTGTTCAATGTTACACGGGGGCTGCTGTGTCATCCCCCTATGCATATAGTGGTAATTACTGCAAGTGTTTTATACATATATTTCATTTTTTCCAGCCATGCCACGGCTTGCTCCTGACGAGTGGCTTTAACTTGCCATGAAACACGTAGAGCTTCCATCGCCGTGCAATACCTACCTTATTATGTTTATGGACAATATTATCCAATCTACCCAATTCCCTAGGGTGAAAAGGGTCACAGGCCAGACTCCTATATATTTGAGTCATAAGCTAGCTATACCTAGACATGTACATGTATGCAACCTTGATGGATTGGGGCTATGCATTTATTTATGTAGTACCTGGATTTCATGATATTACTCTTATCAATGAATTTTGTATGTTGATTTATAGACGCAATGTCAATCATGTATATCCTTGATTATATGTTTATCGATAAATTATGAACTTTATTATAATCCATCAATCTATTTATTCTCCACCACTTTGCTTCATACAAAGTCCCACTCATCCTCCCAAGCATCTTTACGCAATTTATTAACATGTAATAGGGATGGAAGTGTTCAGCCTTACCAGAGCATAATTGTCACTTCATTTAAAGTCCCAATTTGCCCCTCCCCCCTTTTTGTCCTTTTAAGAATTAATTAGGGATGGAAGCATTTGGTGGTGCAACCGTGCAACATTAATAAAACCTTTCTGTTATTATAGTTTCATACTGGGCTGTGTACCCCCCCCCCCCCTAGGTTTTATCCCTATATATACATTTTTTACCTATATACATATATTTTTTTACCATTATTTTATTTATTCTCTTATCCTCTTGACAGCTTTATCATCCAATTCCTTTGCTACTTTGAGACTTGCAGCCGGAACGCTCTGGCTGTTAATGCTTTGGTGGGTCGGCTGCCTGTATTTCGAGTGGTTGGGAGCTGCAACGCGCACTGTGGGTTTTCCCTCCCCCTCCTTCTCACGGGCTGGGGATCCCTGTCACTGCGCGTCGGCGTCACGCCGCCCGCTTGGTGGGGGCGGCGCTCTGTGTAGTGCCGCACCATCTTGTGGGCTTTCCAGCTTGCGGACGCACGTGGGGTTGAGGACGCCGCTGCCGGTCGATGCCCGGTGGGTGGCGCCTCCCCCTCACTTGTGCGTCCGCAGCGTGACACTGGGGGGTCATGGGTGCGGGCATCTATATCAGGTGGTGCCCTGGGTTGGGATGGAGCACACTGGCCCTACTGCACACAACAGTCATTACCCACTTGCCATCACTTACAGGTATACACCCGTTTTTTATTTGTTTATCCTTTCTCTTTCCTCATACCTCCTCTCTCTCCTTACCCTATCCATCTCCACTTGTTATACCCTCTTCACCCTTCCCCATCTTTCACGGTTCCTTCCTCCTTTCACTTTTCACCCTCCATTTCTCACTCACTTATATGTTCACCCAGCACACACAACAGGTTTTCTTTGTTTCCATCCACAGTGGTCTTTATGCTCCATGCAGACACCATACACCGTGTGCCCCCTCCCACCCTGTGTGCCGCCGGTGTGGACTGCCATTGCCCTAGTTCTCCCCTCAGCTCCCGAGCTGCTCGTTTCCGGTTGGCCTTCCCGTCTCGGCAGTCTGCTACCGGCGCGCCGGTGCTGTAAGTCTCATTGTTCAACGTTATACGGGGCTGCTGTGTCATCCCCCTATGCATATAGTGGTAATTGCTGCAAGTTTTTTATACATATATTTCATTTTTTCCAGCCATGCCACGGTTTGCTCCTGACGAGTGGCTTTAACTTGCCATGAAACGCGTAGAGCTTCCATCGCCGTTCAATACCTACCTTATTATGTTTATAGACAATATTATCCAATCTACCCAATTCCCTAGGTTGAAAAGGGTCACAGGCCAGACTCCTATATATTTGAGTTATAAACTAGCTATACCTAGACATGTACATGTGTGCAACCTTGATGGACTAGGGCTATGCATTTATTTATGTAGTACCTGGATTTCATGATATTACTCTTATCAATTAATTTTGTATGTTGATTTATAGACGCAATGTCAATCATGTATATCCTTGATTATATGTTCGGATTGTTTTAGGCTTCCCTCGTGGAGACTCGGCGGTGGAGTCTCCGAAGTCTGTATAGGACGCGATTGGTTGCGGGTAGAGCAGACAGAGCAGGTGAGGAGACAGCAAAGCTTCGGCTAACTCCGGCCGGGCTCCGACATTCTCAGCCCCTCTCAGAAGGACTCGGCAGTATATGCCATTGTGAGTCCTGGAGAAGGTGGGGAAGGACTGGCCAGACGAATAGGCTCCTGTACGGAGCAAAATAGTATTCAGTGGTGGATTCTTGAACCCATGTAAAGGGGACTGTGGGAATTTTTTTTTTCTCTTTCTCTCCTTTCTCATATCTTGAGAGAGTGGATTGAGGGCATAGACAATGAGAATATGCCTGCCAAAACCCCCCAACCCCACCAAGGAAAAAAGGGTGCAACTGGAAACTCAAATAAATCAAACAAAACACAAACAGCACAAAAAACTGACATAAAAGTTTTTTTCCATCAATCGCAAAATCAACATGAGACATCAGGTATAGAAGACGGAAATTCAACCTCAATAATTGTTGAAGAAGAACTAGACCAGACAAACCAGATTTCCCTAGCAAATATACCAAGACCGGCAACAGGGGAAATGGAGAAAGGAACATGGGATATGCAGACATACATCAAATCATTACCTACAAGAGAAGACATGGACAGGTATGTGGATAGACTCGAAACATCATACAAATCAGAGCTACAATCATTGAAAAATTCCCTGCAGGACACTCAGGGTAAAGTTAATGTTTTGGAGGAGAAATTACTGGCAATTGAACAAAAAATGATCCAAAATGAAATTAAAATCTGAGAGCAAGATCAGCGCTTAAAACAGATTATAACAACTATAGATGACTTGGAAAATAGAAATAGACGAAATAACATTAGAATTAGGGGGTTACCTGAAGCAACAGGGCCCAAGGAGCTGTTGCCAACTTTGCATGGTATATTCAGTTCTTTACTTCAACGCTCACCCGCTGATGAACTAATTATAGACAGAGTACATAGATCACTTGGCCCTATAAGTACAGACCCCACTAAACCTAGAGATATCATTTGTAGGATACATTTTTATCACATAAAAGAGAAAATCATGACAGCTGCAAGACAACAAAAGACTATTGATTTTGACGGAGCCAAATTAATTGTGTTACAAGATCTTTCCAGACACACCCTGGCCCTGAGAAGAGTGGTTAAGCCCCTTCTGGAGATGCTAAGAGAAAAAAAAATACTGTACAAATTGAAATATCCATTTCAAATCCAAGTGTATTATAAAGGACAATTAGCAATCTTTAAAGATATTGAGGGTCTTCCTATGTTCCTAAGACAGCTTCAATTACCTAAGGTTGATCTACCACAATGGCCAGTAACTTTTCTACAGAGATAAGGGGATTGTCTCCCCTTATTTTTTTTTTCCTTATTTAATGTTAATCATTTTTTTTCATTTTTCACTGACATACTTATAATATACCCTGCAGTAATTTTGCTCATTTTATGGTTGGAGGGGTTTTTTTTCTCCTCTCTCACAGGCATACTTATAATTCACTGTATAGAGATATAATACCCTGCAGGAATTTTGCTCATTTTAGGGTTGGATGTTTTTGTAAGAGGTTTTGTAAGAGGAAAAAAAGGGGGGGGGGGGAGAAAATGTTGTTTTTCTATGTTCACTGACACATTTATAACACTAATGCATAGGGATATAATATCCTATAGAAATTTTGTGGATTTTAGGGATAGAGGGCTTTTTTTTTTTTTTCTTTTTGTTTTTTTCTTTTTCACTGACACATTTATAACACAATATATAGGGATATAACACCCTGTAGGAACGTTGCTGATTTTAGGGTTGGATGGGTCCCCCTTTCTTTTTTTTTATAACACCAATGCACATGTATATAATGTTTCACAGATACTTTGTTAATTTATGGCATTTTTTTCCCTCTTTTTGAAGCATGGACAGCCCGCTTCAAATCACCCCACAGATGTTCAATGATATTCAGGTCTGGGGACTGGGATGGCCATTCCAGAACATTGTAATTGTTCCTCTGCTTAAATGGCGAGTAGATTTTGAGCAATGTTTTGGGTTGTTGTCTTGTTGAAATATCCAGCCCCGGTGTAACTTCAACTTTGTGACTGATTCTTCAACATTATTCTCAAGAATCTGCTGATATTGAGTGGAATCCATGCGACCCTCAACTTTAACCAGATTCCCAGTACCGGCACTGGCCACACAGCCCCACAGCATGATGGAACCTCCACCAAATTTTACTGTGGGTAGCAAGTGTTTTTTCTTGGAACGCTGTGTTCTTTTGCCGCCATGCATAACGCCCCTTATTATGACCAAATAACTCAATCTTTGTCCAAATGTGCATTTGCATACCTCAAGCGACTCCGTTTGTGGCGTGTGTGTGCAGAAAAGGCTTCTTTCCCATCACTCTCCATACAGCTTCTCCCTTTGCAAAGTGTGCTGAATTGTTGAGCGATGCACAGTGACACCATCTGCAGCAAGTTGATGTTGGAGGTCTTTGGAGGTGGTCTGTGGGCTGTTTTTGACCATTCTCACCATCCTTCGCCTTTGCCTCTCCAATATTTTATGTGGCCTGCCACTTCCGGCCTTAACAAGAACTGTGCCTGTGGTCTTCCATTTCCTCGCTATGTTCCTCACAGTGGACACTGACAGCTTATATTTCTGTGATAACTTTTTATAGCCTTCCCCTAAACCATAATGTAGATCAATCTTTGTTTTCAGGTCATTTGAGAGTTATTTTGAGGCCCTCATGTTGCCACTTTTCAGAGAGTCAAAGAGAACAACAACTGGCAATTGGCCACCTTAAATACCTTTGCTCGTGATTGGAGGCACCTGTCTATGAAGTTCAAGGCTTAATGAGCTCACCAAACCAATTGTGTGTTCCAATTAATCAGTGCTAAGTAGTTACAGGTATTCAAATCAACAAAATGACAAGGGTGCCCAAATTTATGCACCTGCCTATTTTCGTTTTGATGCATAATTTTCTGTTAATCCAATAAACCTCATTTCACTACTGAAATGTTACTGTGTGCTTCAGTTATTTGATAGATCAAAATTAAATTGCTGATCCAAACACCCAAATATTTATAAATGACAATCATGGAAATTGCCAGGGGTTCCTAAACTTTTGCATACAACTGTTGTAAATTATTTTCAATCTACCAAATTATGACCAAATTAAAATAGGTAAGCAAATCCTCAAAGAGTCCATGGAGAGAGCGGAGGGAACGATCCTGATTGGGGATGATTTTAATTTTGTCCTCAACCAGGAGTTGGATTCCTCAGTACCTCGTTCATACCAAATTAAAAATCAATTGAACAAGTTTAAACATTTACTAGAGGAACATTAACTAGTGGATATATGGAGGATTCTCCACCCAAATGAGAGATTATTCATACCACTCTAAAACACATAATACATATCACAGACTGGATTTTTTCCTTATGAGTCAAACAGGATTGACAATGACACCTAATGCAGACATTGGTGGCTTTTTGTGGTCAGACCACACCCCAATTTTCCTAAAATTATCTATATTAAAATACAAAGAAACGGGATGGTCATGGAAACTAAATGACAACCTGCTTAAAGATGAAAAATGTGAGACAGAAATTCGGCGGGCAATAGCCAAGTTTGTACAGATCCATGAGAACGATCCAACCTCTCGACCCTTGCAATGGGAAACGCTAAAGTGTGTACTACGCAGTCTTTTTATTAAACATGGTACTAGACTTAAGGCAATTAAGACCACTAGAATATCAAATCTGTTAAAATAGATGACCAAATTAGAAACTATACATAAACAGAATCCAATTCCTATAAACTTGGTAACATTGACAGATAAACGGACCGAGTTACAAAACTTGTTAAATGAACAATCTTTACGAATAAGGGATAAAAATCTGGCCCTTTTTTTCCAACATGGGAATAAAACAGGTCGACTTTTGGCCAAGGCTTTACGGCAGCGATCACTTTTAACCTCAATAATAAAAATTTTTAAAAAATCAGGAGAGATTACATATGATCCGGTAGAAATTTCCAAGACATTTCAAAGTTTCTACTCAAAATGATAAAATATGCTCAATCAATTATTTAAAAGGAACCCAGATATATCAAAAAGAAATGCAACAGTATATAAAAGATTCAGCCCTACCTGCCATCTCTAAAGATATAAGTGAGGAATTAGACAGAATTTTTTCAACAACAGAAATTCAAACAGCTATATTATCATTGGTCCCAGGTAAAAACCTGGGTCCAGATGGATTCACTCCATGGTTTTATAAGGTATTTCAGGAGATACTGGTCACAATTTTGGACAAAACATTCAACTCTATATCAGCTTCTCAGTCATTTGCTCCACAAAGCATGGAGGCACAGATATCAGTATTCCAAAACCAGATAAGGATCACATGATTTGTAGTAATTATCGTCCAATATCCTTGACTAATATAGACTTACGTTTATACTCCAAAATTATTGCGAATAGACTGACATCCATTTTACCAATACATATTCATTTAGATCAAGTCGGCTTTACTAAAGGTCGAGAGGCTAGGGACAACATAATGAAAACAATTAAATTAGTGGAATATGTTCAAAAGAGCTCCATCACTGCTTGTTTACTGTCAATAGATGCCGAAAAGGCGTTTGATAGAGTAGGGTGGGGCTTTTTGGAAGAAGCATTAAAACAACTGGGTATAGGACCTAAAATGCTTCAAAGAATAATGGCTCTTTACATTAACCCTAAAGCTAGAATACGCATAAATGGTCAAGATCAAATTGAGAGTTCTCACTACCATCGCTGAACTTCAGAGAACCAGGAAATCATCTTCAAAACAGTGATTAGGAAAGGACATTTCAAATGCAAGGTATTTCTTTTTTTCATTCTGTCCCTTTGCTGTAAATTTGTCTCAATCTTCCAACCTTCTTTTATTTTTATGTAAATATTTTACTGCACCTAAAACTTGACAAGAGCAGTCTGGCCCCAGATTGCCTGCAGACAGCAGAGACTTTCAAATGCAGGAGACACTCCAGCGCATCAGTGAAACAGATCCTGAGATGTACCTGCAGTTTCTGGAACATCAAGCTGAGAGAGAGGAATGCCGGGCTGAGAGAGAGGCTATGCAGAGGGAGGCTGATCATCGGCACCAATTGGAGATGTTGAGGCTCCAACAGCAGCACCGACCGGGTCAGAACCTCGGATCCCTAGAGCACAGGGACACCTCTCTGCCTGCAAGCCCAGCCGCTAAATTTCCAGTCATGGAAAAAGACAGTGACATTGATGTGTATCTACTGTCATTTGAGAAAACTTGCTGTCAGTACCATTTGCCCCAAGCACAATGGGCTTGGTACCTGACACCAGGGCTACGAGGCAAGGCCCTGGATGCGTATGTGGACCTGCCAGAGGAGCAGGGTGAAGATTACGAAGCCATAAAGGCAGCAATCATTCAGAAGTACCGATTGACCCCTGAAGAATACCGAAAGTGGTTTAGGTCCCTGCAAAAAGGGCCTGGGGACTCTTATATGGATGTGGTAAGCCGTTTACGTATCACATTCCAACAGTGGACTAGGGGCCTGAAAGCCACTTCTTTTGAGGCCCTGGAAGATCTCATGATTGAAGATCAGCTCCTGCACATCTGCCCTCCAGACATAAAAGCTAAAGCCACAGCAGACCTGGCCGATACCTTCATCAGTACTTGGGTATCGGACCATCGCAAAGCTCCACCAATTAGCTGGAAAGGGGGACGGTCCTCACCCTCACCGGAGTTGGGGGAACCCGCTCCTGCATACCCCGGCCTATGTGTACATTCATTGGGGTGCTGGGAGTGGGATGAGAGAGGTGGGAGTTTCTGAGGAGATTCACACTGCTGTGTTGCTGGGTGCTGACTTGGGGACCCTTGTCTCCTACTATGCCCCTGCTGAGGACACCCCTCAGAAACCTCTGGACTCCCTAAGGTACTGTGTGCAGATGTGGGTATGATATCTGGGCAACCTGGGGAGGGGGAGAGGGAAGTGGAAATACAAGGTTCTCCTTCTTCAGAGAAAGTAGAAGAGACACAGTTGAATGTAAATGTAAATTATGTATGTGTCAATGATGTCACACGTATACCTGTTGAATGTAATGTTGATAACGATGACAATGTATTCCCTATACTGATGGTCACTCGCAGTGCTGCCAGGGCTACAGAGGTACAGGCTAGGGTTGCTGAACAGCAGGGGCAGGTCTCTGGGCCCTCTCCATGTTCTGACCCAGTGGGCTCTACCTCTGTTGGGCCTCAGCAGCTGTCCTCGTTTGCCACGGGACTGCTGGCTGGGACTTGTAGTTCAGCCTTTGAAGCAGCACTGCAAACAGACCCAACGCTGGCACAGCTCAGGAGTTTAGCTGACAGCCCCCCTGCAGTGAATGACAAACAAAAGATTTACTGGGACAATGGAAAGCTGTACAGGGAGAGCTGGTCTGCCAGGGAAAACACAGCTGACTTCGGAAGCAGGCAGCTGGTGGTCCCAAGCCAATTCAGGGGACAGCTCTTGAAAGTGGCCCACGAGATCCCCCTAGCAGGTCACTTGGGGATCACTAAGACCCGGGGGCGATTAATGCATAACTTTTATTGACCCACCATGCTGACAGACATAGCTGACTACTGTCGGTCCTGTGATACCTGCCAGCGAGTTGGCAAGGTAGGAGATGTACACAGGGTTCCGTTAAAACCTTTGCCTGTGATTGAGGAACCTTTTAAGAGGGTAGCAGTGGATATTGTTGGACCCCTAGCACTCCCCAGCAGTTCAGGCAAACGTTTTATCCTGACAGTCGTTGACTATGCCACACGTTACCCAGAGGCGGTGGCTTTCTCCTCCCTCCATGCAGACAAGGTCGCTGATGCTCTGCTGGGAATATTCACAAGAGTGGGATTCCCGGCCGAACTCATTAGTGATCAAGGCCCTCAGTTTGTGTCTGACTTGATGCACGCTCTCTGTCAGAAAATACAGATGACGCATATCATGGCCAGTCCTTACCATCCACAAACGAATGGCTTGTGCGAGGGTTTCAATGGTACCCTGAAACAAATGCTGCGCACCTTTGTGGAGTGGCAGGGTAAGGACTGGGAAAGGTAACTGCCTCATCTGCTGTTCGCTTACAGGGAGGTGCCCCAGGAGTCCACAGGCTTCTCGCCATTTGAGCTGTTGTACGGACGAAGGGTTAGAGGACCCCTGGACCTAATCCGGGAGACCTGGGAGGGCAAGATCGCCGATCCAGAGGTCTCTGTGGTGGATTACGTCCTGAGATTCGGGGATAAAATGGAGCCGTTGGTATGATCGCAATGCTAGGGAGCGGGCATACAACGTTGGGCAGCTGGTGTATGTTCTGCTTCCCTTGCGGCAGAACAAACTCCAAGCTGCATGGGAAGGCCCGTACCCAATTACCCAGCGTCTAAATGACGTTACTTACCTAGTCCGGTTGGGAGAAGGGGGTAGAAGGCAGAAGGCCTTCCATGTGAACATGATCAAAGCCCATCATGAGCGCACAGCCTATGCCATGCCGGTCTGCAGCAGGCTGGAGCCTGAAGAGGCTGACCTACTTCTAGACTTGTTAGCTGACACCAGGGAGGTCAACTCCGACCTCTGGATAAACCCCAACCTTACCCTCACACAGGTACCTGGGCTGAAGGACGTGCTGACAGTCCATGGGAGCTGGTTTACGGGGAAACCGGGGTGGACAGACCTCGCTGTCCATCAGGTGGAGACTGGGGCACATCCCCCCATTAAACAGTCGGCCTATCACGTCTCCCTGGAGGTGCTGGCTGACATGAAGAGGGAAGTGGAGGAGATGCTGCAGCTGGGGGTAATTCGGAGGTCCCACAGTGCTTGGGCGTCCCCAGTGGTCCTGGTCCCCAAAAAGGATCAGACGACCAGGTTCTGTGTGGACTACAGAAAGCTTAATGCGATCACCACTGCAGACGCCTACCCCCTGCCCCGGATCGATGAGTTGTTGGATAGGCTGACGGCGGTCCACTATATCACGATTATGGATCTGAGCAGAGGGTACTGGCAATTCCTCTGACCCCTGAAGCTCGGGAAAAGTCGGCCCTCATCACCCCATTCGGCTTGTTCGAATTTACCGTCATGCCGTTTGGGATGAAGAACACCCCAGCAACCTTCTAGAGGGTCATGAATGACTTACTGGAGGGGATGGAAACCTTTGCCGTGGCTTACCTGGACGACATTGCGGTGTTCAGCCCTACCTGGGAGGATCACTTGGTGCACCTGTCACGGGTCCTGGACCAACTGACAGCTGCCAATCTGACTGTCAAGCCCAGCAAGTGACAGATCGGCATGACTGATGTCCAGTACCTGGGGCACCAGGTGGGAGGAGGCACCCTAAGACCTGAGACAGGGAAGGTGGAGGCCATAGTGGCCTGGCCAACCCCTCAAACCAAGAAACAGGTTATGTCATTCTTGGGGACAGATGGCTACTATAGGAAATTTGTAAGTAACTATAGTAGCCTGGCAAAACCTTTGACTGACCTAACCAAGAAGAAACTGCCCAAAGTGGTGTCCTGGACACCAGAATGTGAGAGGGCATTCAGGGCCCTGAAGGAGGCACTGGCCAGCGCCCCTGTGCTACAGGCTCCCGTTTCTTAGTGCAGACTGATGCCTCTGCCTATGGGTTGGGTGCAGTCCTGAGCCAAGTGGATGACACTAGAGAGGAACACCTCGTCCTCTACCTGAGCCAGAAACTTCTTCTTAGGGAAGTAGCCTACACCAGGATAGAAAAGGAATGTCTCGCAATCGTATGGGCTCTCCAGAAGCTGCAGACGTACCTCTATGGGAGGCACTTCACTGTGATCACCAATTACAATCCCTTGAGCTGGCTAAATCGTGTTGCTGGGGAGAACGACAAGCTTCTTCGTTGGAGCTTAATCCTTCAGCAATATGATTTCACCATCCAGCACAAGAAAGGCAGTGCCCATGGGAATGCTGATAGTCTGTCCCGCCAAGCTGAGCCCATAGGCGTGGATTGCGTCAAGACGGGAATCGCGTTCCCCTCCCATGCAACCACCTCAGGGGGGAGATGTGATGGTATCCTGCGTGAAACCCACGCAAAGTAATGATACCAGGCTTGAAGCGACACTGACTCCATCTTGGAAGAGAAGCTACGTAAAGGGTTAAGTTCTGTTTCTCTCCTTCTGACATGGCAGACCAACTTCAAAAAGGGGCCTTTGATTATGGTTTATAGCTGGCCAGGAGAAGGCCTGTTCGCTTATCTTGAACAAACATACAACAAACTGATATTGGCCCATAAATTACCCTGGCGGGTCTGGCCTAGGGATGACTCTCTCTCTTTGCCTTAAACTTACATAAAAGCTACATCAACCCATAATTTCCAGTAGGAATATGCCATAGTGATAAAACATACATACTTGAATGTAGAATTTCGGCCCGGATAATTCGAGTATAAACATTCACCCCTTGTTACCCAAGGAGGGATAGAATTAGTCCATTCCCTCCACAGGGTCCGGGAAGGTCTCAGAATCCTCGTGTTTGGAGTCATTTGAAAGCTTTATGCAAGCTGAAATTAAATTTCTTGCTGTAAGATATGTCTGACGGTCCAATCACAAGTTATGATCCATGCATGTTTATGAAGCATGTATCTCCACGGTCCGCCCAGGACATTGTCTAAGGAAACGCCCTCTCATACGAATGGCCAGAGAGGTATGGCCCCACCCCTGGTGGTCCAGAGAAAAAGGACTGTCAAGATCAAATTGAGAGTTCTCACTTACCATCGCTGAACATCAGAGAACCAGGAAATCATCTTCAAAACACTGATTAGGCACGGACATTTCAAATGCAAGGTATTTCTTTTTTTCATTCTGTCCCTTTGCTGTAAATTTGTCTCAATCTTGCAACCTTCTTTTATTTTTATGTAAATATTTTACTGCACCTAAAACTTGACCTTTTCATTATTAAACCTTATTTTGAAAAGTGTTAATTTTGTCCCTAAAGCTCTAAATAGCTGCAACTATTACAAATCTGTTCCTTTGAAGAGCGCTACTGTTTTTAGAATAACGCATCTGAATATATCTGTCTGCGGTGACAGTGTGTGTACAGACAGTTATTCTGAAATACTGGCATTGCTAACATATGGGTATTCTGGCCGGCATCCAGAAGTGGTGGCAGAGAAAGAGTTAATTGTTTGTATTAGCCCGGTAACAATCGCTCTCAGGTGGCTGGCATTTAGACGGTGGTCCCGCAAACTGGGAAATCTTTGGGCTGAAAGCAGCTATGAGTGGCATTGTTACGTTCGTGACAAGTGCGGTATTAGATCAGGGGGGTCCTCGGTCGCCGGTCGGTGAGGAGGGCAGTGATCTGATACCCGCGTTCGTCACAATGTCCTTTATCCCCCCTTTTATATGTGATAATAGTGGAACATTTAACAACAGCTATTCACAATAATCCGGATATTCAAGGAATTCAAATAAAAGACAATAATTATAAAATGTCAGTATAGGCAGACGACTTACTGATCTATGTGACCAATCCAAGTGTGACGGTACCTAATCTTATTAAAGAACTTAAAAGATTTGGAGACGTAAGCAACTTTAAAGTTAATTACGATAAAACAGAAGCACTAAATATTTCATTGTCAAAGAAAACTCAACAAATTCTTCAGAAAATGTTTTCTTTTAAATGGCAGAAAACAGCTATTAAGCATTTGGGTATATTTATCCCCAGGGACTTAACTAAGCTGTGGGAAATAAACTTCTCCCCCACAATTCATAACGCTATTGCATCATTTTAAAGATATGATAAACCAATCTTCTCCTTTATAGGTAGAATAAATATAATAAAAATGGATATACTGCCAAAAATACTATTTGTATGTTAAACAATTCCAATAGATCCACCAATTAATCCTATGGGACAGTTACGCAAAGCGATTGGTAGTTTTATCTGGGCCTATAAACCTTCTAGAATAAAAAGAGAAATTCTAATCAGAGCTAAAGTGAATGGTGGCCTGGCACTACCAGACTTTACAGCATATGCAAGATCAGCATCCGTTGTAAGGGTTATAGACGGGATTCATAATAGAGATTCTAAACAATGGGTGAAACTAGAAGAAGATATTGTTCCACTAAAACTTGGATCATTGCCATGGATCGATTCTTGGCTTAGGCCTGGGGCGAAAGCCCTGCCCGTTCTTGTTTCCTCAACATTGAAAACATGGGATATATTATTACGAAAAAAAACTCCTTTCATCATATATTGGACCAATGACCCCATTATTCTCTAACCCTGAGTTTCCACCTGCACTAGAAGCCCAGACATTTCTTAAATGGCATAAAAGAGATAACACGAGACTCACTCAGGTGATGAGAAATGGCAGACGTTGTCCATTGACGGACATGGGTCCCAACAGTGGATCTAAATGGATACAATACTATCAACTAAATATGTTTATTAAACATTTACAACAGATTGAACCTCTAGACAGACCCCTGACTAAATCTGAACAACTGCTGATGCAGGAACAGAAGCCTCCAGATGGACTATCAACCATATACAAACTATTAATGCCAGATAGCCCTCTTACAGAATTAACATGTCTTAAAAAATGGGAAACAGAGATAGAGACGATAATCCCTACACAGAAATGGGAAAGGGCGTTTCTAGTGATGCACAAACTATCAATGTCTGCTAAACATCAAAAAAGAAGTTATAAATTATTGACTAGATGGTATAGAGGGCACCTAGCACTCTGCGACTGCAGGAGATGCATAAAGTCCACTTCTGGAGACTGGGGGCGCTTACTGGTATATGCTGTATTTCAGGCTCTCTTTCTCTTGTCCGTAGAGTGGACATTGCACTGCCACTGTCCTTGTTTGGAATTATCTCATCTTGGGACCAGTCAACCAGCGCCCCCAGCCAAACCTTTATAGATTCTTGGTTCATCCTGAACTTTATGCATCTCCTGCAGTCGCAGAGTGCCAGGTCCCCTTCTGGTTTCGGGTACTTGACATTCCGCGACGCATGTGGATAGTGATTGCCCTGCTTATATGCATGGTGGTTGTCAAGTGAAGAAGCCTGTGATAGGCAAAACATGTCGGAATAAAGTTTGACTTTTTGTCTACACCTCCATCTGGGTAACCCCCAACCTATTGAAACGGGACCATTTGTTTTTAATATTGCAGTGTTTCTGTATATCTCTCTTTTTTTTTTTAATATTTTGTACAAAATAAAGCTTGGATGTTTTAATATCTACATTTGTGTTGGACTTTGTCACCCTGCACCGTATAATCCCACCAGGGAACCTCTCTCCATTTGTGCTCAAAATATTTCTTGGGATGAGGTGCGTTTTGGTACATTTGTGTATTAGAAAGCCAGGAAGGGGCCAATATGATTGTATTATTAGTGGTGGAGCAGTGTACTGTATTAGTGGCGGAGCCGTGTACTGTATTAGTGGTGGAGCAGTGTACTGTATTAATGGTGGAGCAGTGTACTGTATGATTAGTGGTGGAGCATACTGTAATATTTGTGGAGCAACTCTAATGCAAATTAAATCCTTGCACCAGCCCTGAAGCCCAGCACAGGGCCTGCAGTCCTCTTTTAAGGTAGGCTAATTTCATATTTTTCAATAACACTGTGATTAGAGAGATGGGGCAGACTGCAAGGGGCATTGTGATGCAAGGCTGTGAAATTTGTGCAATACATATTCTTAAAGACATTACACATTTTTATGGGTGTTTTTACATTTTAAAGTTGGGGGGTGCCAGATATAGGATCCCCCCGGGTGCCAAATGCTCTAGGTATGCCCCTGATCAGAGGCAGGCAGAAGCAGGGCGTGTGGCATGCCAGGGGTGGGGACGCATCATGAGCGTCAAATTGGGTTGAGGGCTGGAGCAGCGCTGGCTTGAGGAGTGGCTGCAAACCAAGTTGCAACTTGTTTCGAGCGGAGAGAAAAGACGTGAGAGAGCACAGAACAGCACTGCACCTTTGAGTGAGATGAACAGGCAGCTGAGCGCTTGCCCCTCACCACTACACTCCCAGAGTCTTTGAAGAAGAGACAAGCAGAGTAGAGAGGCAGCTTGGAAGCTGTCATCCCCCCCGAAGAGGCCATGCACGGTGCAAGGACTTGCTGAGGTGAGAGAGACCCAGGCCCTGGCACCCCTAGCTGACCCCCACATCCAATGGGCACTGATCAGGCTGCACTGATGGGCACTGTCTGCACTGGTGAGGCTAAATTTATGGGCATTGATCAGGCTGCACTGATGGGCACTGTCTGCACTGGTGAGCTGCATTTATGGGCACTGATCAGGCTGCACTGATGGGCAGTAGCAAACACAAAAGAACAATGGCGCACTGGCCTAGCGCATTATCCTAAGATAAAAGCCTTTTATTAAAAAGTTAAAGACATACTCACAAACAAGCTGTAAAATTAAGCTCATCAAGCACTTGTGGAGTCCTTCCAATGCATGGCCGTGTGCTGCGCGGCTGGTTCTCTCACAAACAAGGCTATGGATAATGCGCTAGGCCAGTGTGCCATTGTTCTTTTGTCTTTGCTACAGTGTATCTGAACTACCCCTAGTTCACCAGTGGCAGCAAGGCGACACATTATCTCAAGTCTCACACATATCAGAAATTGAAGTATCGGGTGGAAGATGCCTTCCCTCTGAGCGCAGGAAGGAGATTTTTGTTTGCGATTTGCACTGATGGGCACGGTCTGCACTGGTGAGGCTGCATTGATGGGTACTGATCAGGCTGCACTGATGGGCACTGTCTGCATTGGTGAACCTGCATTGATGGGCACTGATCAGGCTGCGTTAATGGGCACTGATCAAGCTGCCCTGATGGGCACTGTCTGCACTGGTGAGGCTGCATTGATTGACACTGATCAGGCTGTGTTGATGGGCACTGATCAGGCTGCACTGATGGACTATGTCTGCACTGGTGAGGCTGTATTTATGTGTACTGATCAGGCTGCACTGATGGGCACTGTCTGAACTGGTGAGGCTGCATTGATGGGCACTGATCAGGCATGCTCTGATGGGCACTGTCTGCACTGGCGAGGCTGCATTGATGGGCACTGATCAGGCCGCGTTAATGGGCACTGATCAGGCTGCACTGATGGGCACTGTCTGCACTGGTGAGGCTGCATTGATTGACACTGATCAGGCTGCGTTGATTGGCACTGACAAAGCTGCGCCGATGGGCACAGGTGTCTGATAAGGCTGCATTAATGGGCACAGACTAGGCTGAGCTGATGGGATGGGTGCTGGCAAGGCTGCTTTGATGGGCTGATTCGGTGGTTCAATGGGCCACTTAACTGGATTTGTCCCCTAGGCCTAAGGCGGCAGCCCTCCCCACTGCCTTGCTAAAGAAGCTGAGGGTAAAGGTGATGGACTGGCCAAGCATGTCTCCAGACCTAAACCCTATTGAGCATCTGTGGGGCATCCTCAAATGGAAGGAGGAGGAGCGCAAGGTCTCTAACATCCCCCAGCTCTGTGATGTCGTCATGGAGGAGTGGAAGAGGACTCCAGTTGCAACCTGTGAAGCTCTGGTGAACTCCATGCCCAAGAGGGTTAAGACAGTGCTGGAAAATAATGGTGGGCACACAAAATATTGACACTTTGAGCCCACTTTGGACATTTTCACTTAGGGGTGTACTCACTTTTGTTGCCAGCGGTTTAGACATTAGTGGCTGTGTGTTGAGTTATTTTGAGGGGACAGCAAATTTACACTGTTATACAAGCTGTACACTCACTACTTTAACCCCTTCCTTACCCGGCACTTAAACCCCCCTCCTGCCCAGACCAATTTTTGGCTTTCAGCACTGTCGCATTTTGAATGACAATTGCGCGGTCGTGCGACGTTGTACCCAAATAAAATTTGCGTCCTTTTTTTCCCACAAATAGAGCTTTCTTTTGGTGGTATTTGATCCCCTCTGCGTCATTTCTGATCGCCGCTATAAACAAAAAATGAGCGACAATTTTGCAAAAAAGAACAATATTTTTTACTTTTTGCTAAAGTACAAATCCATTAAAAAAATTATTCATAAGTTTTGGCCGATATATATTCTTCTACATATTTTTGGTAAAAAAAAAAATCGCAATCGGCGTATATTGATTGGTTTGCGCAAAAGTTATCGCGTCTACAAACTGGGAATTGATTTATGGCGTTTTTATTATTTTTTTTTTTTTACTAGTAATGGCGGCGATCTGCGATTTTTATCGGGACTGCGATATTGGGGCGGACATGTCGGACATTTTTTACACTTTTTTGGGACCAATGACATTTATACAGCGATCAGAAATTTAAATGTCCACTGATTACTGTGTAAATGTCATTGGCAGTGAAGGGGTTAACCTGCAGGGGGCAGTGAAGGGGTTAAATATGTTCCCTGGGTGTGTTCTAACTGTGGGGGGGCAGGGCTGGCCGGGACATAACAGATCTAACTGATCCCAGTGACAGGGATCAGTAGATCTGCTATGTCCCCTGTCACAGAACGGGGAACCGCCGTGTTTACAACGGCGGTTCCCCGTTCTGAGGCTCCTAAAGGCGATCGCCGGGTCTCGCCAGGGGGCGCGCCTGGAGCGCGCCTGGAGCGTGCGCAGTGGAGGACGTCCATGGACGTCCTCCGGGCATTTCAGGTCCGCGCTGGAGCCGTACTTCGGCTATAGCGCGGACCTGGAGTGGTTAAATTGTAGCAAAGTGTCATTTTGTCAGAAAACATAGTCGAGACACTGTCTGGAACGCTTGCATGCGGGCGCACGTGTGTGCGCGGATCTATTGGCGCCAAACGGCCTATTTAAACAGATGGATCCAGGAAGCAAGTGCTGTCCATTCTACAGTGTTACCTGAGACTTTCCGTGATCTTTTCTGAAGCTTTTCCTGTTACCTGAGACCCGGCTTGACCTAGACCTTGCTTGACATCTGCCTGCACTGACTCCGGCTTGCCTACAACGATTCTCCTGCTTGAATCTGACCACCCACCTGCCTGCTCCTTCTGAACTGTACCGCCAGCCTGCTACCGACCCGGCCTGCACTACTACGCTTACGTCTGCAAGAGCCCCTCAAGGTACCTACACACCATGACCAGTGACCCAGTCGTGCCTCCCTGCACTCCTGAGCCTCCTGTCTACTCTACCAGGGGTTCCCGAATCGGGGTCGTAAGAGAGGTTGCCCACTGCATAAGCCAGACTCCACCACCAGGCGCGTGACAGCAACGGACAGCCATGTCCGAGTCTGCACAGGGGCCCTCCCCAGCCGAAGAGTTGTGTGTTCTTTTAACTAGACTAACTCAAGCGGTGAAGAACTTGCAAGAGGGGTACATCCAAATGGAAAGCAGAATCCAGGAGCTTTCTATGACAGCCGCACCGAGTTCCGGACAGTCCGCTTCCTGTACCATCGTCACTTTACCCACTGAACCTTGCCCAAACGGTTCGCAGGGGACCGTAAGAAATTTTGGGCCTTTCACAATACCTGCGAATTATACTTTACACTGCAACCCCGCACATTCTCCTTGGAAGCCACAAAAGTGGGGCTAGTGATATCGCTCTTGCTAGATGAACCCCAGGCTAGGGCCCACCGGCTACTGTAACAGAAAGCCCCTGAAACGGCGGACCTGAACAACTTCTTCCTGACCATGGCACGGCTCTATGAGGACCCCCACCAGGCCGCAACCGCTGAAGCTGCACTCCATGCACTCCAGCAGGGCTGCCTCACGGAGGAGGACTACGTTGCGAAGTTCCGGCGCTGGAGTGCTGACATGGCCTGGAATGACGCAGCCCTCCGCTACCAATTCTGGCTGGGCCTATCCGAGCCACTTAAAGATGAACTAGCCTGAGTAGGGGTACCCCAATCCCTGGAAACCTTGATCAACCTGGCCATCCAGATAGAACGCCGCCTGCGGGAATGCAGGGCCGAAAGGTCTGCGGGAGTCACGCTATGCCTTGCGTGCCCAGTTATCCAGGTCCAGCTCGTCCAATGGTCTCCTCCTCCTCTCCCGAAGATCAGCCTGAGTTCATACAGGCTGGGACCCTATACCCATCACTCACCCCCGAAGAAAGACACAGAAGTCTATCCCACAATCTGTGCCTGTATTGTGGAGGTCCGGGACATCTCGTCAGGTCTTGCCCGGTCAAGCGTGGTAAGCTCTCCATCACCACCGAGGGAGAAGTTCTGTCCCTGCCTGACAAGGCAACGCATCTTGTCCTTTCTATTTTTCTACATCTCCCCGGCGGGAGTATCCAGGTCCCAGCCATTCTGGACTCAGGTGCATGCAGTTGTTATGTGGACTTGACCTTAGCAGCACAACACCGGATTCCTCTCAGCCTGGCCGACGGATCTACCATTATGTTGGGTACAGTCACCCATGAGACCATTCCCCTCCTTGCCAAGACTTTCAGTGGTCATTCGGAACACCTGCTACTGGACGCCATTGCGTCCCCTCTGTTCCCTGTCATTCTTGGCCTGCCATGGCTGCGGGCACACTGCCCCAACATCAACTGGACTACAGGTGACATTCAGTTCACATCCCCCTATTACCTTGGAGTCTCCTCCCTCCGTCCTATGCCTGAATCCTGACCCTGACCAGGAGACCCATGCTGCTGTCCCCTCGGCATATCATGACTTTTTGGATGTGTTTAGCAAGAAGGGAGCAGATTAGCTACCACCCCACAGGGCCTACGATTGCCCGATTGAGTTGTTGTCAGGTGCGGAGGTGCCCTTTGGCAGGATATACCCACTCTCCGAGGGGGAACTAAAGGCTCTCAAGGCCTATCTGGATGATAATTTGAAGAAGGGGTTCATCTGTCCTTCCACGTCCCCTGCCAGGGCAGGGATATTCTTTGTTGAGAAAAAGGATCATTCCCTTAGGTCAAAAACCGCTACCCCTTACCCTTGGTGCCTGAGCTGTTCCAACGACTGGGCGCAGCTACCATTTTCACCTAGTTGGACCTTCGTGGGGCATACAATATCATTCGCATCCGGGAGGGTGACAAATGGAAAACGGCCTTCAGAACACGGTTCAGCCACTACGAATACTTGGTCATGCCCATCGGGCTCTGTAACGCCCCGGCCACCTTCCAGCACCTGGTGAATGATGTTTTCAGTGACTATCTCGATCAGTTCGTCAAGATCTACTTAGATGACATTCTCATCTTCTCACCAACCTTGGAGGAGCACCGCAGGCACGGAAAGTGCGTTCTAGAACGTTTACGACAACACAGACTTTATGCAAAACCCGAAAAATGTGCCTTTGAACGTTCCAGTATTCCATTTCTGGGTCTCATAATTTCTGTCACTGGAGTCACTATGGATCCGCAAAAAGTCTCTGCCATCCTGGATTGGCCAGCACCAGTGGACAGAAAAGGGGTCCAACGTTTTGTAGGCTTCGCTAACTTCTATAGGAAGTTTATTAAGGGGTTTTCCGTTGTGGTTGCACCCATCACTCAGCTTACTAAACAGAACTCCCGCTTCCATTGGTCCTCTGAGGCCCAAATGGCCTTCTTGACACTCAAAAGGTTGTTCACCTCCGCTCCTGTCCTGAAGCACCCGGATCCAGCCCTGCCCTCGGAGACCGCAGTGGGAGCAGTTCTCTCCCAGAGATGAGGTCCCAAGGCCTCTCTTCACCCCATTGCCTTCTTTTCCTGTAAGCTCACGCCACCTGAGACCAACTATGATGTTGGGGATCGAGAGCTATTGGCGATCAAATCCGCCTTGGAGGAATGGCGATACCTGCTGGAGGGAGCCTCACACCCTATCCTGGTCTTCACCGACCACAAAAACCTTGAGTACCTGCGGACTGCTAAAAGGTTGAAATCCCGTCAGGCACATTGGGTACTCTTCTTTTACAGATTCCAGCTGCACATCACATACAGGCCTGGGCCCAAGAATATCAAGCCAGATGTCCTGTCCAGGATGTTCTGCGAATCTGGAATTCCGGCCCCACCAGATACCATCCTCCCTTCCCGGAGCTTCTTGTTGTCCCAGGAGGATCTGTTATCTCGGGTCCGGCGATCTCTAATCAGCTCCACCGCACCACCCGATCCCAGACTGATAATGAAAAACGGGCTGTGGTGGTACCATGACAGGATCTTCATTCCTGAGGAACTGCACCTGACCATATTAGAACTTTGTCACGATCACAAGTTGGTGGTTGCAAAATGATGGAGCTGTTATCACGCTCCTTTTGGTGGCAATTAGCTGACGAGGATTGTAAGAAATATGTCAGCGCCTGTCCAGTTTGTGCCCGAAACAAAACCAGCAGAACCAAAGCCTGGGATCTACTAAACCCACTTCCTATTCCAGGGGGTCCATGGTCCCACATATCTATGGACTTTATAGTCGAATTGCCTCCTTCTGCCGGATTTAACTCTATCTTTTTAGTTGTGGACCGGCTCACCAAGATGGCGCACTTTATACCCATGAAAGGCAGTCCTTCTGCAACTGAAACAGCCGAGACCTTTATCAAATAGATTGTCCGCCTCCATGGAATCCCTGTTAATATAGTTTCCGATCCTGGAGTACAATTCACGTCCCAAGTCTGGAAGGCTTTATGCTCGGCCTTAGGGATCGAACTGGCATTCTCGTCCTCCTACCAACCACAGATGAACGGCCAAACAGAGAGGACTAACCAGACCCTGGAACAGTACCTCCGCTGTTACTCCTCTTTCTCCCAGGATGATTGGGTCTGACTGCTGCCGGTAGCCGAATTTGCCTACAACAACACGTTGCATTCAGCCACTAAACAATCTCCATTTTGGGCGAATCTCGGCTACCACCCTACGTTTCTACCCAGTTTAATTCCAGAAAGTACTGTACCTGTGGCACAAGACATTACGGAATTCTTGGAGAAGAACAACAGACTCCTACAGGAGACATTATCCCGGACTCAGGAGTGCAATAAAAGAGCCTTTGATAAAGGAAGACGAGGGGAATTAGACCTGTAACCAGGCGACCGAGTGTGGTTGGCAACCAAAAATCTGAAACTCTCTTGCCCCTCCAAAAAATTGGAACGAGGGTCATCTGACCTTTTCCTGTGAAAAGGAAAATAAATAGGGCGGCGTACGAACCGATCCTTCCCACATACATGCATGTTCATCCAGTGTTCCATGTCACGCTACTGAAGCCTGTGGCCCAGGATCCCTTCCCAGGATGGAATACGGCTCCGCCAGAACCAGTCCTTGTGGATGGAGAGGAGGAGTTTGAGTTAGAAGCTATTCTTGCTTGCAGGAAGAGGGGAGGCTCAACCTAATTCCTGGTCAAATGGAAGGGGTATGGCCCCGAAGAAAACTCGTGGGAACCCGAGGACAATATCCACGCCGAAGAACTTGTTGAGTCATTCTGAAAGAGACACCCAGAACTGAGGGCCCGTTTGGGCATCCGGAAGTTGCCCTTTGGGGGGGCAATGTCAGAAAACATAGTCAAGACTCTTTCTGTAACGCTTGTGCGCGAGCGTGTGCATGTGCACGCATGGGTGCACGTATCTATTGGCGCCAAATGGCCTATTTAAACAGATGGATCCAGGAAGCAAGTGCTGTCCATTCTACAGCATTACCTGAGACTTTCCGTGATCTGTTCTGAAGCTTTTCCTGTTACCTGAGACCCGGCTTGACCTAGACCTTGCTTGACATCTGCCTGCACTGACCCCGGCTTGCCTACAACTATTCTCCTGCCTGACCCCTTGTACTTCTGCTGCCCGCATGTTGCCAACCCTGCTTACATCTGACCACCCACCTGCCTGCTCCTTCTGTTCTGTACCGCCAGCCTGCTACCGACCCGGCCTGCACCACTACGCTTCTGTCTGCACGAGCCCCTCAAGGGACCTACACACCGCGACCAGTGACCCAGTCCGACTCTCGTGCCTCCCTTCACTCCCGAGCCTCCTGTCTACTCTACCAGGGGTTCCCGAATCAGGGTCGTAAGAGAGGTTGCCCACTGCATAAGCCAGACTCCACCACCAGGTGTGTGACAGCAAAGGACAGCCATGTCCGAGTCTGCGCAGGGGCCCTCTCCAACCAAAGAGTTGTGTGTTCATTTAACTGGACTCATTCAAGCGGTGAAGAACTTGCAAGAGGGGTACACCCGAATGAAAAGCAGAATCCAGGAGCTTTCTATGACAGCCGCACCGAGTTCCGGCCAGTCCTCTGCCCGTACCATCGTCACCTTACCCACTGAACCTGAGGTGCCCTTGCCTGAACGGTTCGTAGGGGGCCGTAAGAAATTTTGGGCCTTTCACAATACCTGCGAATTATACTTTACACTGCAACCCCGCACCTTCTCCTTGAAAGCCACAAAAGTGGGGCTGGTGATATCGCTCTTGCTAGATGAATCCCAGGCTTGGGCCCACTGGCTACTGTAACAGAAAGCCCCTGAAACGGCTGACCTGAACCTCTTTTTCCTGACCATGGCACAGCTCTATGAGGACCCCCACCAGGCTGCAACCGCTGAGGCTGCACTCCATGCACTCCGGCAGGGCGGCCTCACGGAAGAGGACTACGTTGCGAAGTTCTGGCACTGGAGTGCTGACACGGCCTGGAATGACGCAGCCCTTCACTACCAATTCCGGCTGGGCCTATCCGAGCCACTTAAAGATGAACTAGCCCGAGTAGGGGTACCCCAATCCCTGGAAACCTTGATCAACCTGGCCATCCAGATAGACTGCCGCCTGCGGGAACGCAGGACTGAAATGTCTGCAGGAGTCACGCGATGCCTTGCGTGCCCAGTTATCCAGGTCCAGTTCGTCCAATGGTCTCCTTTTGTGAGATAATGTATATGTTTTTAAAACTATTGTGAGGATGGATTTATTCAATTTTGTAGAGCCTGGCCATCTAACTAGCAGCATTATTTACTGCATGCAGACCGTACTCATGTGTACCACTGTAAAGACTGGGTCCCATTGCTAGCTGGCTGAAGAGATAGGGCTAAAGACTGCTTACTCAGATGAATGCTTCTGTCAGGGTGCTAACAGCAGGAGATGGACTCTAGGATCCTGCACCTGTCAGGGCCCCAACAACAGAAGGTCTCTAGGACCCAGCACATGGGCCTTTATAAGGAAGTGGATCAGTGTTTGAAGTTGCTGATTGATCTCAGCTTGTTACCTGTGTTCTTGTGTTTCTTTGCTCTTGTGTTCCCTTGGTTCTGACCCGGCTTGTTCCAGATCTGTCTGCCTATCTCCAGTCCTTGACCCCGGCTTGTCTTGTGGATATCCTCTGCCTGCTTCTCGTGGTTGAGCCCGGCTTCCACCTGACTTTGCCTGCTCTGCCTCCCACCTGGTTGTGTTGACTACTCTACTCCACGGACTTGTCACACCTCACAGGTACCACCTGCCTGCAGACTCTGTTCATCACATCAGCAGTATTCCTGAGTCTTTCTGCAATCAACTCCACAGGCGACCTGTGCTACTTTGTGCCCGACTCCTCCTATTTCACCTCCAGGGGAGTCTGGAACTTAGCGGCAAAGGAAGTCCTCTCTCCATTGGCCTCCAGCACCCGTTACCTGACGGAATCAATCAGCCACTATGTTTGAGGCAGAGAGAGCTGTTTCTGCACTGGAAGTGCTGTGTCAACAGATGACAGCCCTGACACAAGCCATCAAAACCCTGCAACATGGATACTTCCAGTTCGACGGGCTTCTCCATACCCTCACTAATTCAATGGCTCCTGCCGAACCCAACCCGGCCACAAGTTCCACCACTGGCACCCTCAAGTTCAGCTGCTGCTGCTCTACCTGCTGTGTCACTGCCTCTCCCAGAACCCAGAGTCCCCACTCCTGAACACTTCTCCGGGGACCAACCAAGGTTCAGGGCCTTCAAAAATTCCTGTGAACTTTACTTCGCCCTGCAACCTAGGACTTTCTCACTTGAGACCATACAAGTGGGGTTCATCATCTCCCTCCTATCTGATGAACCACAATCCTGGGCTCATAACCTGCTTGAACGGAAGGATGAGGTGTTAAACTCAGTCACCACATTCTTTGAAGCAATGGCGGGATTATATGACGACCCGCAGAAAACTGCCACTGCTGAATCAGCTCTTCATTCCTTTGTGTAAGGCAGATGACTGGTGGAAGACTACATTGGAGATTTCCGTGGGTGGGCAGCTGATACAGGTTGGAACGATAGGGCCTTAAGACTTCAATTCTCATAGGCCTCTCAGAAACCCTCAAGGATGAGCTAGCCTGGTCTGAGGCTCCCGCTACACTAGAGGCTCTCATTCAAGTTTCCATTCAGTTGGACAGGCGCCTGCGTGAGCGACGCTCCGAGCGATCCCAGAACTTTAGGCCAACTGGGTTACTACCCAAAGTCCCGGGCCCAGCAGTCCCCGCCTCCGTTCCTCCAAACTCCAATTCACACAATATAGAGCCTATGCAGATAGGTCTTTTCCGACCCGCCTTAACCCCCGAAAAAAGGGAACGCAGGTGTCTAAACAAACTATGCATCTACTGTGGAGCTGCAGGCCACTTCCTACGTAACTGTCCCGTTCGGCCAAGTAGGCCCGGGCACCTGTTTTTCCGATCTCTTTGCAGGTGGCTGGAAGGGAGGTCAAATTATGGGCAATCGTTGATTCAGGAGCGTGCAGCTGCTTCCTAGATATTAACCTTGCAAAAGACTTACATATTCCTCTCCTTTTCAAGAAACAAAGACTGGACATATACCTCGCTGAAGCCACTCCACCTAGCTCAGGGCCTGTTATTCAAGAGACTGTCCCCATTCTTGCAACCTCTGACAATCATCCGGGGGATACCCTGGCTGAAAGCCCACAATCCATCAATTGATTGGTCCAAAGGGAAGATCACCTTTTCCTCCAGCTACTGTCGCCAACACTATTGCATTCCCACACATGTTGACCCCCCTGCATATCTAACCATCCAACCTTCAACAGATACAGTACCAGTTAGCTCATCCCCGCAGCCTACCATGACTTTCTTGATGTCTTCGACAAGAAGAAAGCTTATACTCTGCCTCCGCACCGGTCCTACGACTGCCCCATCAAATTGCTTCCTGGAGCAGAGATTGCCTTTGGGCACATCTTCCCATTATCCGAGGTTGAGTTGGAAGCTCTCAGGCAATATATTGATGAGAACCTAGCCAAGGGGTTCATTCTTCCCTCCTCTTCACCCGCTGGAGCAGGCATTTTCATCGTTGAGAAGAAGGACCACTCCCTCTGGCCATGTATTGACTATAGGGAGCTCAACAAGATCACTGTCAAGAACAGGTACCCTGTTCCCCTCATTCCAGAGTTATTCCAGAGGTTTCCGAGCAGCCCAAGTATTCACTAAGTTGGACTTGAGAGGGGCCTACAACCTGGTTCGCATCAGAGAGGGGGACGAATGGAAGACCCGCTTCGGTCATTTTGAATACCTTGTGATGCCCATTGGGTTATGTAACGCCCCTGCAACGTTCCAACACCTCGTGAACGATATCTTCAGAGAATACTTTGATCTGTTTCTGATTGTGTACCTGGATGACATTTTGACCTTCTCAGTCTCACTTGAACTCCACCAAGACCATGTCAAGAAAGTACTAAACACCCTGCGAAGTCATAACTTGTACGCTAAAGCAGAAAAGTGTGAATTCGAGAAACAGTCCATCTAATTCTTAGGGCTCATAATCTCCACTGAAGGGATTTCAATAGACCACCAAAAGGTCTCAGCAATTCTTGAATGACCTGCACCCTCTGATAGAAAGGGAGTCCAAAGATTTGTTGGTTTCGCCAACTTTTACCAGAGGTTTATCAAAGGCTTCTCAACCAGTATTTCCCCAATTACCCAGCTTACTCATCTTCATATCCGTTTCCTCTGGAACCAGGAAGCTCTGACAGCCTTTGAACGTCTGAAGATCTTGTTTACCTCTGCTTCAGTATTGCAACACCCGGACCCAGCACTCCCTTTCGTTCTTTAAGTAGACGCTTCCCAAATAGCTACAGGAGCTGTGCTCTCTCAACGTCAGGGCCCAAAGGCCTTGTTGCACCCAGTAGCCTTCTGTTCCAAAAAATGAAGTCAAGCCAAAAAGAACTATGACATAGGTGACAGAGAACTCCTGGCAATTAAAGTGGCATTTGAAGAGTGGAGGTATCTGTTGGAGGGAGCTACTCACCCAGTCATGATCTTTACTGACCATAAGAACTTAGAATATTTGAGATCCGCTAAGCGCCTAAGGCCCTGGTAGGCCAGATGGGCTTTATTCTTCTCAAGATTTAATTTACACTTGATATATAGACTCGGATCTAAGAATGGGAAGGCAGATGCCCTATCCTGGATGTTCCCTGAACCTGCAGAACCTGCTCCCCCAAACACCATTCTCTCTGCCCAAAATTTTTTGTTTATGCTGCCTAACTTGAGATCAACTATTGAACAGGCCTCTTCATCTTGCCCTGAAACAGAGCATGCTTCACTAAGGAGACAGGATGCATTACTCTGGCATCAATATAAGGTCTTCATACCCCTGGAGGCAAGGCTTCTAATTCTCAAGACGTTCCATGGCCACCAATTAGCTGACCTCTTTGGAGCCCATAAAACTATTGAGCTCATCCAATGGTCTTTCTGGTGGCCCAATCTTGATTGAGACTGCAGAGCCTATGTTAGAACCTGCACAGTGTGCATGCGCAGCAAAGGCGACAAGGCTAAGCCCTAGGGACTATTGAGATCCTTAAATGTCCCTAAACGTCTATGGGAAATGATCTCCATGGACTTTATTGTGGATCTTCTGCCCTCTGAAGGATTCACTACTATCCTGGTGGTGGTGGATCGGCTGTCAAAGATGGCCCATTTCTTGCCCACGGTAGGCACACCTTCCGCTGCAGAGACAGCTCACATATTCATCAAGGAGATTGTGAGACCCCATGGTCTGCCCAACAACATTGTCTCGGATCGAGGGGTACAATTTACCTCCAGATTCTGCAAAGCTCTGAGTGTGGAACTCTGCCTTTCTTTGGCCTATCACCCCCAAAGTAACGGGCAAACTGAGCGCACAAATCAAACCTTGGAGCAGTACCTATGTTACTTCTCAGCCTTCTCCCAAGACAATTGGGCTTCCCTGCTTCCACTGGCAGAGTTCACCTACAACAACTTACTACACTCTGCTACTAACCAGTCCCCATTCTGGGCCAACTATGGATTCCACCCTTCCACTCTACCAGAAATTATACCTGAATCAACATTACCTGCTGTACAGGACAGACTTGCCTTCATGTAACAGAATTACCAATCCCTTCAAGAATGTATGCAAAAGGCTCAGTCCAACTATAAGAGGTTCTTTGACAGGAAACGAAGAGGGAACCTCTCCCTTAAAGTCGGGGATAAAGTATGGCTATCAACAGCCAACCTGAAGCTGCCTTGCCCTTCAAAGAAGTTTCACCCAGTCTTTCAGGCATCTCTCCACAAGCCAGCCATTCTGGATCCTGTTCACCGGTAACTGTTAAAGGGGAAACTGAATACGAGGTGGAATCTGTTTGGGATTGCAGAAAACAAGGTAGGCAGATCCAATACCTGATCAAGTGGAAAGCTCCTGGGAACCTGAAGGCAATGTACATGCTCCCAGACTCATCTAAGAATTACGGGTCAAATACCCAGAGAGAATTGCCCAAATGGGCATCCGAAGGCTGCCCATCGGTGGGGCACTGTCAGGGCGCTGACAGCAGGACATGGACTCTAGGAACCAGCACCTGTCAGGGCACCAACAACAGGAGAAGGGCTCTAGGACCCAGCGTCTCCACCAGCACATCACATGGGCCTTTATAAGGAAGTGGATCAGTGTTTGAAGTTGCTGATTGATCTCAGCTTGTTACCTGTGTTCATGTGTTTCTTTGCTCTTGTGTTCCCTTGGTTCTGACCCGGCTTTGGTCCAGATCTGTCTGCCTATCTCCAGTCCTTGACCCTGGCTTGTCTCGCGGATATCCTCTGCCTGCCTCTCGTGTTTGAACCCGGTTTCCACCTAACTTTGCCTGCTCTGCCTCCCACTTGGTTGTGATCTCGGCTTGTGTTGACTGCTCTACTCCACGGACTTATCACACCTCACACCTGCAGACTCTGTTCATCACATCAGCAGTATTCCTGAGTCTTTCTGCAAGCAACTCCACAGGCGACCTATGCTACTTTGTGCCTGACTCCTCCTGTCTCACCTCCAGGGGAGTCTGGAACTTAGCTGCAAAGGAAGCTCTCTCTCCATTGGCCTCCAGCACCCGTTACCTGATAGCTTCACAAGAAATTTGCCTATCGTCCATAGTAAAAGGGAGTTTAAAATGTCATTGCTACCATTTATATAGAGTGCACACTTAAGTGGATATACAGTAACCTACTGTTTACAGAGGATTGTATCTCAGTATTGATTATCATTGCTGTTATTATTCTAATGCCATTATTTATTGCTGATTGTGTGGATTTCCAGGTTTACTCTAATTTAGCTGCACAGAACTACATTCTATGCTGATTTAGCCTAGTGAACCTATTGTCTAGTGAACAATGGTCATGTGTAGATTCTGAAATACCTGGAAGCATATATTTATTTGCCAACCCTCTGTGGTGCTCCTGGGGGTCCCCCCACAGGTGGGGTAGACTTGTCTGATGCCACCTTTGGTCTCCTCCTCTATGTTGCTGGCTTGATGCATGTACTGGAGGTCAGGTTAGCAAGGTGGGAAGGGAAGTACACTATGTCAGTGCATGCGATAATTTTTCCCCCCTTTATCATTTTTCCTCCCCCCTCCTTTCTTCCTTCCTGATGTTTTACTGCAAGGGCAGAGAAAGGTGTAATTAATTTAAACTATTTTTAGGCTTTTTTGTAACCTAAAATTGTCTAATTGTTGTGGTTATTATTCTTTACAGTTGTATTTTTCTTGTCAATTCTCCTGATGTATATATGAGAGTGGAAGAGTCCTGAGGAAGAGTATCCCACAAAACTTGTAGACTTCGGCTCTCAAGATGCAGGGGCGGACTGACAACCCATGTGGCCCCCCGGCAATAGGAGATCATGGGGCCCTGTCCACATTCAAGCCACACAAAACACCACCTATTTATTGCACTGCGCCCACTTTACATACGTTCGCCCCTACCCCTTTAGCTGCAGTGGCAGCAGCTGAGGATACACACTTGCTGCAGCAGGAATTAAACCCCTGTTGCTTTTGGAGGGTGATCGAGACCCATTCACGTAAATGGGTCCCACTCTGCAAGCACCCTGCAACTATGTGCAATGCATGCAGTTGCAGCATGCTAGTGTGGGGTCCAGGGGATTTAAGCAGGTGATGAGGAGGCAATACAATGCCTCCTCACTGTCTGCTTTAACCCTTTTTTCGCTGTACTTGAATGGGTTACGCTTGGCAGACACTACACCTGCCAAGCGTGACAGGGTGTATAATTCCTGCTGCTGCTGCAACATGTGTACACCCCTGGCCACACCAGTTAAAGGGGGTGTGGTTGGGGGTGAGTAAAAACAGGGCTCAACTATGAGGTTTTACCACCCTCAAACTGTGAATGTAGGGGTTCTGAATAGAGGGGTTCTGGGATGAGAGCAGAAAGGGGTCCTGTGATGAGAGCAGAGAGGGGGTCCTGCAATGAGAGCAGAGAGGGGGTCCTGCGATGAGAGGGGGCCCTGGGATGGCAGCAGAGAGGGGTCCTGGGATGAGAGGGGGTCCTGGGATGAGAGGGGTCCTGGGATGAGAGCAGAGGGGGGGTTC